>CAUYQU010047361.1:0-29305 GCA_963574635.1 Cheracebus regulus | reverse complement strand
CTTGAAGGTGCTATGATGGAGGTCCGTGTGGGCTTCTGGGACTTAAAAATGGAAGGAATGGTCAGTTCTCCTTGAAAATTGTTCATTGAACACTGACCATGCACTAAGTACTTTACTTGTAGTATCTTTTTTTTTTTTTTTTGAGACAGAGTTTTGCTCTTTCACCCAGACTGGAGTGCGGTGTCATGATCTTGGCTTACTGCTACCTCCGCCCCCCCCAGCCCCCGCCCCAGGTTCAGCCGATTCTCCTGCCTCAGCCTCCCGAGTAGCTGGTCTTACAGGCACCTGCCACCATGCCCGGCTACTGTGTGTATTTGTAGTAGAGAGGGGGTTTCGCCCTGTTGGCCAGGCTGGTCTTGAACTCCTGACCTCAGGTGATCCACCCACCTCGGCATCCCAAAGTGCTGGGATTACAGGTGTGAGCCATCGCACTCGGCCAGCTATCTCATTCTTTTTTTTTTTTTTTTTTTTTTTTAAGAGACGGGGTCTAACTATGTTGCCCAGGCTGGAGTGCAGTGGTTATTCACAGGCACGATCCCACTACTGATCAGCATGGGAGTTTTGACCTGCTCTGTTTCCAACCTGGGCCAGTTCACCCCTCCTTAGGCAACCTGGTAGTCCCAGGAGGTCACCATATTGATACCGAACTTAGTGCAGACACCTGATCGGCATAGCACACTATAGCCCAGAACTCCTGGGCTCAAGCGATCCTCCCATCTCAGCCTCTCGAGTAGCTGGGATTACAGGCACATGCCACCTTGCCCAGCTATCTCATTCATTTTTAAACACTATGGCACAGGTATTATTATTGTCCCCATTTTACAGATAAGGAAACAGGCACAGCAGAGGCTAATTATTTTCACTTGCCTGGGGTCATACAGCTAGAAACTGGCAGAGCTAGGCTTCGAACCCAGTTGGATTCCAGAACCTGTGCTCTTTGCTTCCACTGTGGTGGGGCAGGTGGGGGAGGAAAGGTTCAACAGGGGTGACACGTGAGCCAGACTTAACGATGCAGGGCTCCCCAGGTGACCCTGGAGTGGGGAATGACACAAGAGGCAGAGAGCAGTCTGAGTGAAGGTTCAGAGGCAGGGACCTCCGAGCAGCTCGTGGCCTTCGGCAGGTCTGTGAGCTGAAGCCTGGACATCCACCTCGGCCTGGAGTTTTCATGAGCCCGCTAAGGCGTCAGGGGCCCCCTAGACCAGCCAGGTTCTGAGGCGCAAACAGGAAACAATGCTGGCCGATTTGAGTGAAAAGGAGTTTATTGGCAGGATGCTGAGGAGTCACAGAACTCGTGGGAAGAAGAGACTTCGAAGGGCAGGCCCTGTGGGGTGCCGACTGCCAGAACCAGGACATGGGGAGGGCCTGCAGACAAGCAAACTCGCATTCCTCACACCGGACGCTGCTGGACAGGTGGTGCTTTCATTCCTCTTCACACCCGTCACTCCAGGTGGAGAATCTGATCAGCTTAGGTCCTGGTTGCCAGGATGAGGGAGAGCAAGCATCTGATATTCACTCCCACAGGGGGCTAGGGTCCTGCAGACAGCCCATGCCTGGAGGCTGAGACACTGCTGGGCAGCCAGACACAGCGACCATCCATTACACCGCTGCACAGAGCATGGGAAGTCAACGAAGGTTTCTGTTTTATTGTGGTAAGATACGTAACATAGAATGTACTTTTTTTTTCTTTCTTGCTATCCATATTCTAATGGCATTTTTTCTTTTTGAGACAAAGTCTTGCTCTGTCGAGAGGATGGAGTGCAGTGGTGAGATCTCGGCTCACTGCAACCTCCACCTCCTGGGTTCAAACAATTCTCCTGCCTCAGCCTCCCAAGTAGCTGGGATTATAGGTGCGCACCACCACACCCAGCTAATTTTTGTATTTTTAGTAGAGACAGGGTTTCACCATGTTGGCCAGGATGGTCTCGATCTCTTGACCTCGTGATCCGCCTGCCTTGGCCTCCCAAAGTGCTGGGATTACAGATGTGAGAATGCACCATTTTAACAATTTTAAGTGTACAGTTCAGTGGCATTAAGTACATATATATATTATGCAACCGTCACCACCAGCTCCAGAACTATTTCGTCTTCCTCAACTGAAACTCTGTACCCATTCAACATGAACTCTGTATTCACTCCTCTCCCCAGCCCCTGGAAACCACCATTCTCTGTTCTGACTGAGTTTGACTATTTTAGGTACCTCATATAAATTGAATCATACATGGTTTTTTCTGTTGGGACTGGCTAATTTCACATAGCATAATGTCTTCAGGTTCATCCATGTGTAGCATGAGACACAGTCTCATTCTGTTGCCCAGGTTGGAGTAGAGCGGCGCAATCTCGGCTCACTGCAACCTCCACCTCCCAGGTTCAAGCGATTCTCCCATCTCAGCCTCCCGAGTAGCTGGGACTACAGGCACATGCCACCATGCCCAGCCAATTTTTTGTATTTTAGTAGAGACAGGGTTTCACCATGTTGCCCAGGCTGGTCTCAAACTCCTGAGCTCAGGCAATCCACCCACCTCAGCCTCCCAAAATGCTAGGATTACAGGTGTGAGCCACCGTGCCCAGCAAGTGCTAGGATTACAGGCATGAGCCACTGTGCCTGGCCATAATTTCCTCCTTTTTAAGGCTGAATGATATTCCACTGTATGGATAGGTCACACTTTATCCATTTAGCTGCTGGTAGGCATTTGTGTGGTTTCTGGGTTTTTGGTTATTGTTGAATAATGCTGCTAGGAACATGGGTGTACAAATCTCTTCCAATCACTGCTTTCAACTTTCTCTGGTCTTACACTCAGATGTGGAATTGTATTAAAAGATTTGAAAGGCTGGGCATGGTGGCAAGCGCCTGTAATCTTAGCTACTTGGACAGCTGAGGTGGGAGGATGGCTTGAGCCTGGGAGGTGGAGGTTGCAGTGAGCCCAGATCACACTATTGCAGTGCAGCCTGGGTGACGGAGCCAGACCATGTCTCAAAAAAAAGGTGGCATTTTAAAGAGGGGAGAAATAGGCCAGGCGCACCAGCCATGGTGGCTCAGGCCTGTAATCCCGGCACTTTGGGAGGCTGAGGCGGATGGATCACCTGAGGTCAGGAGTTCAAGACCTGCCTGGCCAACATGACGAAACCCCATCTCTACTAAAAATACAAAAATTAGCCGGGTGTGGTGGCGGGTGCCTGTAATCCCAGCTACTTGGGAGGCTGAGGCTGGAGAATCGCTTGAACCCAGGAGGTGAAGGTTGCAGTGAGCTGAGATTTCGCCACTGCACTCCAGCCTGGGTGACAAGATTGAAACACCATCTCAAAAATAAAAAATTGAGGGGAGAAACAGGATCAGTGTGTCTTAGGAAATGTGTTCTAGCTGCAGTGTGGACAGTGTAGAGACAAGCAGTCAAAGGGAAGGAGACCCGCAGGAGGTCAGTGCAGTTGTAGTGGCTGTGGGGTGGGGGAATGTTGAGGAGGATGGGGCTGGCTGGATAGGGTGCAGGAAGGAGCTGCAGTTGGTCCCCAGTTCAAGTAAACAGCAACTTGAACGTTCCTTCAAGCTTAAAAGGAGGAAGTAATGGTAGTAGCCAACAATAGATGCTGGTCAAGACTTTTGTCTTTTTTGTCTTTTGAGACAGGGTCTTTACTCTGTCGCCCAGACTGCAGCATAATGGCATTCTCATGGCTCACTGCAGCCCTCACCTCCTGGGCTCAGGTGATCTTCCCACCTTAGCCTCCTGAGTAGCTAGGACTACAGACATGCACCACCATGCCCAGCTAATTTTTTACATTTTTTGTAGAGCCAGGGTCTCCCTATGTAGCCCAGGCTGGTCTCGAACTCCTGAGCTCAAAGATCCTCCTGCCTCAGCCAAAGTGCTAGGATTACAGGTGTGAGCCACTGTGCCCAGCCTGGTTGTCAATTTTTAACAACAAAGCAAATAAAAGCCATTTAGGACTTGGAAGAAAAAGAGGAACCAGGTTTTAGAGACAAGATAATTGGATCAAAAGCCAAAGTGGAAAAGCTAGCCTTGAAGAGGGGACCCATCTCCTCTGGGTGGGAGAAGGAGGTCAAAGTGGATTAAGTCTGGGGAGAACTTCATGGCCTTGACTTGTTTGGATGACTAGGAGGCAAGTACGAGTGTGGATGGGATGGAAGGGAGGCTGCTCTATGCCCTCTGCCTGTAGGTTCCTAGCCTTACCTAAGGCCAAGTGGGAGAATTTTCAAGCATCATAATCACTGATCAGCTCCCCAGGGGTCCTGCAGCACCTGCTGCTACACAATGTCCAGTCTGGACCATGGAGTGAGCAACTCGGGCTCCTTCAAAGGAGCCTGAAAGGGAAGGGGGAACAAGGACTGGACTCGGGAGGGTGTTTGCTTCCCAGGCATCTCCCCTGGGCACTGGGGGAGCTCTTAGCACCCTCACCCCAGACCCAACTTTCTTCCTCTTGGAAGAGGAGCAGATGGGGGACTGGACAGAAATAAGACATGGGGCAGGACAGTGATCTACCATGGGGTCAATGGGGGGAAGCGGGGCTGGGAGCCCCTGGACAAAAGGACAACCCTGGTGACGCAGCCCAGAGGAGGCCTGACCGTACCTTTGGCTCTGCCTTTGACCCATTAAAAGAAACACAGTCCATGAACAGGCAGAAACTTTTATTTTCAGACACAGTCTTGCTGTGTCACCCAGGCTGGAGCGCAGTGGTGCAATCTCAGCTCATTGCAACCTCTGCCTCCCCAGTTCAAGCGATTCTCCTACCTCAACCTCCCAAGTAGCTGGGACTACAGGCACCCGCCACCATGCCCAGCTATTTGTTTTTGTATTTTTAGAGACAAGGTTTCACTATGTTGGCCAGGGCTGGTCTTGAACTCCTGACCTTGTGATCCGCCTGCCTCGGCCTCCCAAAGTGCTGGGATTACAGGTGTGAGCCACCGCACCTGGCCAGAAACTCTTTAATCAGGCTTTTTTTCCAACTCTAAAACAAAACCCCATTTCCCCCTTAAACTCAGTTCCTCAGGAGCAGAGAAGTTTGCAATGATGATCTCAACTCCACATCATCTGTTGACCCCAATTTTGTAGGACTAAGACATTTCCCAAGAGTTCTGCCCCATTAGCCAGTGAGGACAAGAGTTCTTCAGTACGGCTCAGATCAAGGACACCTAGGCTTGCTTGTAGGTCTGACAAAGCACGGAGCGTTGAACAGATGGCCTGGGACTCCCAGGCCTGGCAGAGGGTTTCACTGGGGCCTGCCTAGCCTATGCCATTTCATCCAAGTACCCTAACCCGGTGCTCATCTTCCCTGGCATTCTCTGTTATCCACCAGCTCTTCTGTACACCTCAGCTTCTACTTCCATGAACTTGTAAACATCAAAAGGTCCAACGTCCTGGAATGCAGGAGAGTGGGGGGCAGGACAGCCTCCAAAACCACACCTTCTACCAGTATTGAAAGAAGAGGAAGTGGGGAAATTCTCCAGAGATCATGAGATACATCCCAGGCAGTGTTCTCATGTGAGAGGGTAGGGAGGCCAAACACTGAAGCTGCTGTAAACCCCTGCCACTGTCTGGCGCGCTAGGAAAGCTTCCAAAGACTTTACAAGCATAGTCGCACAACGCTAGTAGGGCTGGGATTCTTCAACTTTTTCTTCTAGGGCCAAGTAGACTCTGTGTAACTTATTTTGTAAGAAATGGGTGTGGGTGACGAGAGGGGCCACCTTCTGCCCCTGCAGCAGAGTGGCAAGACTCCAGCCTGGGCCCTGCACAGCAGACCAGCCCAGAGGCTGTGAGCCACGGAAACTCACTGCACCTGGTGGCCACATACCAAAATGCACCCTTTGCTCCAGGCAGCCAGCACCCTATCAACCTGGCATTTACCAAACATCTCAACAGCAGACCAGAACTAGAAAACGCAGCTTCTGGTAGTAAACACTACGGTCTGAGACCCAAATAAGGCCCCCTATGTCCTTCAAAACCCAGACTCTACAGGCTGAATGTCCAGCTTCTTCCTCCAAGACAGAACTGCTCTCAGCCCACAAATTTTCTCTGGGACTATCTACAAAATCGAAGAGGAAACCCACAGAATCCAAAACCTCTTTACATAGCTGGGCTCAGGAAGAAAGCCACCAACTGAAGGCAACTCAGGAGGGAGAAGCCAAGGCTGGCAGAGCCCCTGAGCCTGTTTCTAAGCAGCCACCCCTACCAACAAGAGCAGAGGTGCCCTTCACCATAATCCCCAGTCCTTTAACTTCTGGCTGGCCCAGTGATTCTCCTCCCCAGTCTGTGGCCCACCTGGAAACTGGCTGTGCTACTTTAGGGAGATAGGAAGGACAGGATGACAAGAGACAGGACACTAGCGAGTGGCTGGGCCAGTCGGCCCCATTTCCTGGAACCAAGATGGCTGCTGCTGCTGCCTAAGCCCTCAAAGGCAGACAGGCCTCACATGCAGCACCAGCACACACACAAGTAACATGACCAGGAGAGGGGACCCCTCCACAGGGAGGTTGCTATGTACAGGGACAGGAGGGAGAATGTGGCCAGGTGCACCCCTACTGCATCTCATTCAACTAGGAGATCAAACTGCTCGGCAGCTTCAAACTCGGCATTCATGGCCGCAGCCCACTCATCCAGCTCCGTTTTCTGAGGGAAGAGAATGGGGAGCAGGTGAGTGAGAAGGGAACGTGGTGGCTGGAGCATCTCACCCACACCCTGCAGGTGCTGCTTATCCCCAAAAAGAGCCAGAGCCCCAGCCCTGCACATCTCCCGGAGCATACAGCAGAGAAAAACCCCACCTCTCACTCACCAGTATCTCTGGCATCTTCTTCTTCTTTCGTTTCTGTTTCTCGGGTGGTGGAGAGATTCCAGGAAGAGTCGTGTCTGGGGCCAAGGGCTTTGCACCAACCCTGGGGACCTTGGTGAATTTTGAGCACACCACAGGTGAGACTCCAGACAAATCTTCTGCCCCCAGCAGCCCATCGAAGCCAAAGCAGGACCAGCGGCCTGGGGTGGAGGTGGAGGCAGAGCCCAGGGTCTCCAGCCGGCTGTAGGAACGCCTGACTTTCTTAAACATTTCCAAGTCTCTGGCATCCAGCTCTCTCTCCTTGGAGCTGGACTCAGCATCAGGGTTGAGCACGGGAGAGGTGTTGGGAGTGGCAGGGACGCTGTGTATCTTGGAAAGGTCCTCCTTAGTCAGCTCCCTGCAAGGGGGCTTGTTTTCCTTCTCCAAGAAAAAGGCAATCTGCACCAGGACAAGAGAAGATGCCCCCAGTACTTAGCTGCACTGCTTACTTCCAGAAAAGCCCGAGAAGTTCAGGGTGGAAACAAACACCCACAGGACACACTATTTTAAGGAAGAAACAAATCAGACCCTGAAAGAGATGTGGGGAGAAGAAAACACCCCACCATTGCTTCTGCGGAGTCTGAGTTTGTGACCCAAGTGGACTTGCCCCCACCGGCTGGTGTGTTTCTAAAATGTGCCCAGCATCCAGCCTCCCCTCTGACCAACTCAAGCACTCATTAGGCATCTTTTAAACCAGGTCAGTAATCTTTTCTGTTTTGTTTTTGGATACAGGGTCTCAACTCTGTTGCCCAGGCTGGAGTACAGTGGCACGATCATGGCTCACTGCAGCCTCAGCCTCGGCCTCCAGGGCTCAAGCAATCCTTCTACCTCAACTTCTGAGTAGCCGGGACTACAGGCATGTGCCGCTCTGGCTGGCTGATTTTTTTTTTTTTCAGTTTCTTTGTAGAGAAGGGGTCTCCCTATGTTGCCCAGGCTGGTCCCAGCAACCTTCTGATTGTTCTCCCTGCTTTTGCCCTTGCCTGCTGTGGTCCATCTGCCACACAGCTAAGGAGGATTGTCCTAAAACATCCACTCAGTCCATAAGTACTTATCAGTCACCTGTCCTGTGCCAGGTACTGGGAATAGAGCAGGGAATAAAACAGAGAAAACCCTTGCCCTACTTTTAGGGAAAAACAGGTAAGAAAATTCAGTATTATGTTAGTGGTATCAAGCACTACAGGAAAACACAGGAGAGAGTGCTTGGGGTGGGTTAGAATTGTAAAGAGATAAAGGTCAATATAGTCCTCATTGAGGTGATATTCGAGCTACAGCTTGAAGGAGGTGTGGGAGTGACTCATGGCCAAGTGTTCTAGGCAGTGGGAACAGAAGATGCAAAAACCCTGAGGCTACAGCATACTAGTTGGGGTCAAAGACCAAGGAGGCCAGCGTGACTGAAGTGAAGGAAGGGGACAGAAACTGAAGATGAAGCTCAAGAGGTAATGGGTGGCCAGACGTGGTGCCTCACGCCTGTAATCCCAGCACTTGGGAGGCCGAGATGGGTGGATCTCCTGAGGTCAGGAGTTTGAGACCAGTCTGGCCAACATGGTGAAACTTTGTCTCTACTAAAAATATAAAAATTAGCTGGGTGTAGTGCTGTGTGTCTGTAGTCTCAGCTACATCGGAGGCCGAAGCATGAGAATTGCTTGAACCCATGAGGCAGAGGCTACAGTGAGCCAAGATGGTGCCATTGCACTCTAGCCCAGGTGACAGAGTAGGACTCCATCTTGAACACACACATACACACCAGGGAAGCTGAACAAATTGGTAGTCACCACTAACTACTACTTCCTCATCCTCTATAGCCAAGCAGTCACTCAGGTCCTGGCAGCTTTACCCTGCTCAATGTCCCATGAATCTCAAATCAACCAACAAGAACGAGGGGCTACTAGGGGAAGCAGAGTCTCTACCCTTCAGGTGCCTATGTTCTTAGAGGGAAGAGAAAGACGTCAAACATGCAAGAAAATACACTATAGGAACTGATAAGGACAGGCACAGTGGCTCATGTCTGTATAACTAACACTTTAGGAGGCCAAGGTAGGAGGATCACCTGAGCCCAGGAGTTCAAGACCAGCTTGGGCAACAGAGTGAACCCTCATCTTTATAAAAAAAATATTAGAGAAAGCATCAAAAAATTAGCCAGGCATGCTGGTATGTGACTGTAGTCCCAGCTACTTGAGAGGCTGAGGAGGGAAGATCTGCAGTGAGCCAAAATCTTGCCCCTGTGCTCCAGCCTGGGTGGCAGAGCAAGATTCTGTCTTTAGAACTGATGAGGCCTAAGAGAATTACATAGAGAAATGTGACAGCAATAGGGATAGTCAGGGAAGGCTCTGGGGGGTGGTTCCCCCTGAACCCAGTACTGTGCATCATCCTGCCTTTAGCTCACACCCTTACCTTCATGCTTCAGGATTTCTGAACTTCACGTCATTCCACTGGTGTTGGAGCCCCAGGGTAGCCCTTCTCCAAACCAATCTCCCCACAACTCCCAGAGGGATCTTTCTTAAAACACTCAAACTTGACTCAATCTGTACCTTACCCAGAACTCTCCAAAGGCTGCCCACAGATCCAAGAATGAAGCCCAATCCCTGAGTGTGGCTTTTGTGCCTCATCAGGATCTGCTCTGCTGTAGGGTGCTCCCTCCGCTGCTGAGGTCTGCTGCAGGCACTAAACAAATTGCTATTCCCCCAACCTTGTGATTTTTCTTTAAATTTCCAGTCTCTGCAAACATGACTTCCTTGGCTTGGAACACCCCCTTTATTTTTTTGAAATGGAGTCTCACTTTGTCACCCAGGCTGGAGTGCAGGGGAACGATCTTGGTTCACTGCAAACTCTGCCTCCTGGGTTCAAGTAATTCTTCTGCCTCAGCCTCCTGAGTAGCTGGGACTACAGGCATGTGCCACCATGCCTGGCCAATTTTTGTATTTTTAGAAGAGGCAGGGTTTCATCATGTTGGCCAGGCTGGTCTCCAACTCCTGACCTTGTGATCCACCCGCCTTGGCCTCCCAAAGTGGTGCTGGGATTACAGGTATAAGCTGCTGCGCGTGGCTTTTTTTTGTTGTTGTTTTTTTAGACAGAGTCTTGTTCTTGTCGCCCAGGCTGGACTGCAATGGCACGATTATGGTTCACTGCAACCTCCGCCTCCTGGATTCAAGTGATTCTCCTGCCTCGGCCTCCTGAGTAGCTACATTACACGTGCCCACCACCATGCCAGCTAGTTATTTGTATTTTTAGTAGAAACGAGGTTTCACCACGTTGGCCAGGCTGGTCTTGAACTCCTGACCTCAAGTGATCCACCTGCCTTGGCCTCCCAAAGTGTTGGGATTACAGGCATGAGCCACTGCACCTGGCCCAGATTTTCTATTAATGAAACATCCTTTGATAATAACTTCTGCTAACGCTGTAAAAATATTGTACACATGACTTATCTTAGACCACTCATAAATGAAAACTGATGACAACATGGATTAGAAAGACAGTACTTGCAGTTAAGACACAGCTCAGCTTTTAAAAGAAGTTCCAGAAAAATGGTAGAAATACACAAGGCATAAACAGTTAAGTGTATTAAGTCTTCAGGGAGTAATGAAGACCAGCAATGCATGCAGGTGCCCAAAGGCAAACTTACTGCAATACTGCAAAACAGCTCACTGGGCAGATGTGAGCAGCCAATGTACACTGTCCAGCTCTAGAGTGACCATGATTTTACTTAACTAAGTAGATGAAAGTGAACTCACCCTAGGGCTCCTGCGAGGCGAGTGAACAGCTGGGACCTGCAGGTGACAATACCAACTGATCACATAGCTGGTTTTGCCCACCTACCAACCCACAACATCCCATCTTAGCTTTTACCTCTACAGCATGGGCCACGATCTTCTTCAAGACAATGGGCTTTCTGACTGCAGCCGCACTGGGTGTCTGGAGAAGAAGGATGAAGGTGAGCTCTACATTAGGTGATGGGCCACAAGGGGAGGAAGTGAGAAACCTGGGGCTCACCTTCGGCCAGATTTCAGAGGGGATGCTCGGGAGATCAGATCCTGATTTCCGTTGGGACTTCCGCACAGACTTAGTAGGAGATGGGGCCCTTGGCCCTGGAAAGAGAAAAAAGTTACGAAGTAAAGGAGGACTCTAGGTCTTAGAGTCCAGAGAACAGATTCTAGAGAAAGCGAGAAGATTCCCAAACAAGCCCTTTTAAGGGCGTCTCCTCCGGCGGCGGCAGCAGCGGGAGGAAAGGGCCATCTTTCACAGGACCGCGTCCCCCAAACGGCTCGACCTCATGTCTCCCGAGCGCCCTCCGCTCACCAGAGCGCTGAGCGGCCCCTCCGGACCGCGTTCGCCTCCCAGACATAACTAGGGTCAGTTTCGAGCTCCTCCAGGGCCGCCGTCCCGGGCGCGCGGCAGCCGAAACGGCCACTCGCTGCAGGAAACTTTCGAATTACCCGCCCTGCGGGGAAGGAAGCGGAAGTGACGTAGGGCGAGAGGTCCTCGGCGCTCGGATCCCCCAGTCTTTTTCACCCGGCTTCTTGTCTAGCGTCATGAAGGCGTGGCCCAGGGGCGCCATGGCGTCATCAGAGCGCGCCGCACCCGGAAGAGACGTGGCATTGGAGGGGTAATCGCGGCGGCCGAGGCTGAAGGGAGCGGAGCAGGAGCATCAGGGAGTGTGGTGCCTGCCTTACCGCTCCTCGACCATCGCTAACGCCCTTCGGAACTGCTGCAGCGGCCGATCAGTAAACACAGAGACTGGGGTCTGTAAAGAAGGGGCGGGCCTTGGAGGGGGTGGAGCTCAGGAGGGGCCTTGGGGGCGGGGCCGGTGGTATCGGGGAGTCGCTGATCTAGGGACCTGGCCGGGGGCGGAAACCAGAAGGATTGAGGGGTCGCCGGAGGCGGGATTTATGCTGGAAATGTTTCCCCGCCTAAGGAAGGGCAGTGAGCAGGAATGTGGGGTCGGGGCGAATATGAGAGGCGTCGGGGAGTTAAGTGGAAACTGGGCTGGTGAGAGCGTAGTGGCGACCACCAGAACCTGGCTTCCTACCAACTCCCTTTCCCAGGATCGATCATGGGGCTTTGTAAGTGCCCCAAGAGAAAAGTGACCAACCTATTCTGCTTTGAACATCGGGTCAACGTCTGCGAACACTGCCTAGTAGCCAATCACGCCAAGGTGGGGCCTTCAGGGGAGCGGTTGAGCAGGGCCCTGGGTGGGCAGGCGGTATCGGCTTCCTCCAAAGCCATGAGGGGCCCCGCGCGAGAATGTAAGCCCCATGAGGGCAAGGACTTGGTTTATTTTGTTCACTGATATATCCCCCTGCCCCAAGAGAGTCTGGCACACAGTACGTGCTCAATAAATGTTTATTGATTGAACAAATGAAAGGATTAGTCTCCTCTGTGACTAGAGAAAAAGAGGCTGTTGGACCTTGGGGTGATAGGCTGAGCAGCACCAGCACCAGTTGTGACATCTCTCTCCCACTCCAGTGCATCGTCCAGTCCTACCTGCAGTGGCTCCAAGATAGCGACTACAACCCCAATTGCCGCCTGTGCAACATACCCCTGGCCAGCCGGGAGACGACCCGCCTTGTCTGCTATGGTGAGGCCTTGGCACCGTGGGGGGATCAGGCCAGCCTCAGGGGGCCAGCTTGGTGACTGGTTTCCAGGCCCTTCTCAAGCAGCAGGACAGTGATTCCCCCAAGTCTCAGAGCCCAGATTCTAGTCCTGTTAAAGTTCCTTACCTGCTCTGTAAGTTCAGGCAAGTTATTCTTCCTTTCTAGGTCTCACTGTCTTTCCTAAAAAGTAAAGCTCCTAGTTCCTCTTTCCTAAAAATTAAAACACTGCCAATCTGGAAGGTTGAGCGAGAGCCAGTCAAGCTTATGGGTATGGTGGTGGCTGTGACTATTAGCTAGCCAGACTGGCATGTAGCTTTCAAGGTTTCAGATATTTAGGATCCGACACTGATACCAGGGCTAAACAGAGAGGAAGTGAGTTTCCCACACTTAAGTTAGCTAAAAGAAGTCAGCAGACATATGTGTCATGACTTTGACCTGAATCTGGGGTAAGAGCCTTAGCTCCAGTTTTTGTTTTGGTTTTTTTTTTGAGACAGAGTTTCACTCTTGTTGTCCAGGCTGGAGTGCAGTGGCATGATCTGGGCTCACCGCAACCTCTGCCTCCCAGGTTCAAGCGATTCTCTTGCCTCAGCCTCCTGAGTAGCTGGGCTTACAGGCATATGCCACCAAGCCCGGCTAATTTTGTGTTTTCAGTAGAGACGAGGTTTCTCCTTGTTGGTCAGGTTGGTCTCGAGTTCACAATCTCAGGTGATCCACCCACCTCAGCCTCCCAAAGTGCTGGGATTATAGTTAGGAGCCACCGTGCCTGGCAGCTCCAGTTTTTGAAGGAGCAGATGCCAGGGACAGCTCCATATGTGTTTCTCCTTGTGAGTGCATGTGTGTGCTTGCAGGCATTTAGTGAACATGGTGTGTTTAAATGAGTGTTAGTGTGTTGATTAGTACTTGGGGGTGAGTGAATGGGTAAATGTACATATGTGAACATATGAATACAGGTATGTTGTGGGAGTGCAAGAGAATGCATGGTTGAGGGTGCCTGAGTGTGAGCAAACCTGTGAGTATATAGATGTGTATGTGTGAGGGCTATGGTGCCCATAGTCTAGATAATAGGGAATGCCACTTGTGTTTGAGTATGTGCGCATAAGAACATGTACATTTGTGCACATGGATATGTACATATATATGTGTGCCTGTGTGTATATCGAGGAACTTTTTTGAAACTGTTCATTATTAGCTATTAGCCCAAAGAGTATGATGAGTGCAGGCCCAGAGAGGACTCACTTCAAAGGGAGGTGGCATTTTCTTGCCACCCAACCTCAGCCCTGTGAACTGGACAGCTTGGTAGCAGCTGCCTGAACTTAGATGGTGGTAGCCAAGAAGACTGATGTTTTAGGGAACACTGATGAAACAGACCTTTAGGGGAAGGGGAGGGGGAGGAGAAGGCTCTGGCACACATAGACGTGTCCATATGTCCCTGCGGTGGTCTGGGGGCTGATGCTAGGCTAGGACCCCTAAGCGTCCTCTTCCTCATGTCTTTCTCCCCTGTCTCGTGGGCCCTAAGATCTCTTTCACTGGGCCTGCCTCAATGAACGTGCTGCCCAGCTACCCCGAAACACGGCACCTGCCGGCTACCAGTGCCCCAGCTGCAATGGCCCCATCTTCCCCCCAAGCAACCTGGCTGGCCCCGTGGCCTCCACCCTGAGAGAGAAGCTGGCCACAGTCAACTGGGCCCGGGCAGGACTGGGCCTCCCTCTGGTGAGAGTCCCTCTGACCATCCATCTGCCCTGGGCCCCACCTGAGCTAGATGGGTGGGTGGGGACAGTTCTAGGCAGCCTGGTGACCCAGATTCCTTCCTCCAGATCGATGAGGTGGTGAGCCCAGAGCCTGAGCCCCTCAACACCTCCAACTTCTCTGACTGGTCCAGTTTTAATGGTAAGTGGTGGCTTCCACCAGCTGTTTGAGCTTTAGCCTCCCTGCTCTGCTGACAGCTCTCTTGGTCTGCAGTCAAATGCTCTACCCCTCAGCTCTACCCACTTCTTCTGCTGACAGCTCTCTTCCCGCCCACAGCCAGCAGTACCCCTGGACCAGAGGAGGTAGACAGCGCCTCTGCTGCCCCAGCCTTCTACAGCCAGGCCCCCCGTCCCCCGGCTTCCCCAGGCCGGCCCGAGCAGCACACAGTGATCCACATGGGCAATCCTGAGCCCTCGACTCACGGTGAGCCTGGGAGTTGTCCAGGCCACAGAAGGATAAAAAAGGGGGTAGTGGTTTGTGTTGGGGGAGCTTGAGGATCCAGAGACCCACCTGGAGGAACCTTTCCTCAATCCAGGCACTGCCATTACCTCCTCACAATTCTGAGATGCTCTGTCAGACTGAGGAAGGCAGGTGATCGCCCCCGCCCTCCCCAGAGTGGCCAGTTTTCCTGAATCTACTGATGCTAGTGGCTCTGCCCTATAGCCCCAAGGAAGGTGTATGACACGCGGGATGATGACCGGACACCAGGCCTCCACGGAGACTGTGATGATGACAAGTACCGACGCCGGCCTGCCTTGGGTTGGCTGGCCCAGCTGCTAAGGTACAGAGGGGCAGGCAGGGCAGAGTGCCAAGAAGGGGCAGAGAGGGGGTAGGAGCCAGAGGCCTTGGGAGGGACAGTTTCATGACACAAGGGGCTCGTTCTAGGCAGGAGTACCTGGCGCTGTGCAGAGAGGCCTTGGCTGCACAGCGAAAGCTGTGGTTGGTTTCTCTCTGGGGCTGTCTCTGTGCCTCCCACACAGGAGGTTTGGACTCAGGCTCTTTGAGGCCCCTTCCTGATCTGACACGCCCTAATCTTTGTAACTCTGCCTGACGCCTGACACATTCTGGTTTGCGGAACACAGCCCTGTGCCTCCGCTGGTCTGAGCTGCACAATAGCACCCTATGGTGGCAGGTACAGGAGTGATCATCCCTGAGGCACAGACGAGGAGGTGGAGGCTCAGGAATGGGTGGTGACCAGGGCTTCTCTCCATGCCGTGGGGGCCGCTGGGGCTGGGGCCTGATCTGATTTTCCCCTCATCCCCCCAGGAGCCGGGCCGGGTCTCGGAAGCGGCCGCTGACCCTGCTGCAGCGGGCAGGGCTGCTGCTGCTCCTGGGGCTGCTGGGCTTCCTGGCCCTCCTTGCCCTCATGTCTCGCCTAGGCCGGGCCGCAGCTGACAGCGATCCCAACCTGGACCCACTCATGAACCCTCACATCCGCGTGGGCCCCTCCTGAGCCCCCTTGCTTGTGGCTAGGCCAGCCTAGGACTTGGGTCCTGTGGAGGAGAGGCGGGGTGGTGGGGAGGCTGGGGGTACCTCTTCACTGCTCCTCTCCCTCAAGCCTAAGACACTAAGACCCCAGGCCCAAAGCTGAGTCCACCAGAGTGGCTGCAGGCTGGGCCTGGAGTCCCCTGAGTCAAGCATTTGTCTTGACTTGCTTTCCCCTGGGTCTCCAGCCTCCCACCCCTCACCCCATGAAGTAGTTCGCAGGTGGCAATAAACAGCAACTTTATTAAAACACCTGAGGCAGCCTTTTCCTTCCCCTCAGCCCTGTTCCAGCTCCCCAGGCCTCAGTGGTTCTCCTCCCGGTACTCAATGGCCAGAAACTCCAAGGACAGGCGGCTGAAGAACATTGCTGCATTGAGGACTGGGTGGAGGACAGAGCTCCCATCAGCCCCAGTACCCTTTCCTGCCTTACTCCCTGCTACATCTCAGGGTTCCAAAGCTCCCTGCTCCCCCTTGCACCCTCCTACTCTTGCCACTCACTCAGGATGGTCATGGTAGAGCAGCGGGTATACTTGTTTTCTGTCATCTCAGCATAGAGTGACCCCGTGGCAGCCCAGCAGATGGCGATCACCTGGGAGAACTGTAGGCCCGTGCAGTGGGAGAGTGGCCCCCGACACAACAGTGGGGTTTCCATCAGCCCCTCAGGCCTCCCGCAGCCAGCCCTTGAGTCCCTGCCCTGAGCTTACCATCAGGACGACCGTGTAGTGGAAGCTCATGCGCTCGTAGTGGTTGGTGATGCAGAAGTTGTGCACGTCGCTGATGAAGACGCCCAGGTGTAGGAAGAAGAGCATCAGTGCCGCCGTGGTGAGCACCATGCCTTTTGGGAAGAAGAATATGGCGATGCGGTTCCGTAGCCGCATCTTGCCCACAGTGTACACGCAAGTCAGACTTGAGAGCTGGAGCAAGCAGGTCCTGCCCAGGAAAAGCAGCAGCGCCTTTGGTTCTAAAGTGCCTGGCCTGGAGTAGCAGTGGGGTTCTAGAACCAGAAGGACAGTGGAGGGGACAGGATTCTAGAACACAGGCTGATTTCAGCCAAGCAGGACTGCTTCATGGGTGGTAAGGGGTGCTTTGAATTGTGAGACCAGTGGGGGCCCATGGTGATGGCGAAAGGGCAGCAACCCTAGTTGTCCTGTCCTCACGCTAGACACTTTTGTGCACATCTCATTTTCCCACAATGGAGGCAGTGTGAGCGGAGTCTACAGATGAAGAACTGGGGCTCAGAAAAGTTGAGGGGCGGCTGGGCGTGATGGCTCACGCCTATAATCCCAGCACTTTGGGAGGCCAAGGTGGGTGGATCACCTGAGGTCAGGAGTTTGAGACGAACCTGGCCAACATGGCGAAACCGTGTCTCTACTATAAATACAAAAAAAAAAAAAAAAAAAATTACCCAGGCGTGGTGGCGGGTGCTAGTAATCCCAGCTACTTAGGAGGCTGAGGCAGGAGAATTGCTTGAACCCGGGAGGCAGAGGTTGCAGTGAGCTGAGATTGCACCACTGCATGCCAGTCTGGGCAACAGAGTGAGACTCTTGTCTCAGAAAAAAAAAAGTTGAGGGGCGTGGTATAGAGCCACGGAAGTCTTAGGCAAATGAGAGATTAGGACCCAGCTGCATAGCTGGAAGGCATTCCCAGGTGAGGGGAGGCCTGGGCTGGATCCCAAGTTCCAAGTATTTGCTTGACTCTCTGGTGGAGAGGAATTACGAGAAGGGAAGGGTCAACAGATTCTTCAGAGCTGTTCTGGGACCTTCCCCATGCCCTCCCCAGGTGTGCTCCAGAGGGCACCTGGCTTTTCCATTCTCCAGATGTTCTTACAGGACCCGATGCTGAGCAGCTTTCCTCTCTGCCACCTACAGGTGCTTGGAGCACTTTCATCTCCATGAGTCAAAGAATCCCATGAGACAGCTGGGGCTGGTGGGATAAATCCATTTTGACACTTGAGTCTGAGACAGAGGGAGGGATGGGCTTCCGCAAGCTGTCATAGCCAGTGAGGGAGGGAGTCAGTACTGAAACGAAGATCCGATACTACCTTAGGCTGTGCTGAGTGAGCAGGGTCAGATGCAAGAAAAAATTTCCTCCACGCACGAAAGAGATGAGAACTAGGCTGGGCATGGTAGCTCACGCCTGCAACCCCAGCACTTTCAGAGGTTGAGGTGGGAGGATTGATTTGGGCCAGGAGTTCAAGACCAGCTTTGGAGACAGCAAGACCCCATCTCTTAAAAAAAAAAAAATTGCTGAGCTTAGTGGTGTGTGCCTGTAGTCCCTAGCTCCTAATTAAAAAAAAAAATTATACATGTAATATATTAATATGGGCCGGGTGCGGTGGCTCATGTCTGTAATCCCAGCACTTAGGGAGGCTGAGGCAGGTGGATCACCTGAGGTCAGGAGTTCACGACTTGCCTGGCCAACATCTCTACTAAAAATATAAAATTAGCCTGGCATGGTGGCACATGTCGTTAATCTCAGCTATTCGGGAGGCTGAGGCAGGAGAATCGCTTGAACCCAGGAGGCAGAGGTGGCAGTGAGCCGAGATCTCGCCATTGTACCCCAGCCTGGGTAATAAGAGTGAAACTCTGTATTCAAAAAAAAAAAAAAAAAAAAAGTGTACATATATATCTGAATATGTTCTTGTAAAATACTTGGATAATAAGCATACAGAGGAAAATGTAACAGTCTTTCTGCTGCATCCCCACCACTGAGGTAACCCCTTCACCAGTTTGGTAAGTTGGCATCTTTAAGTCCCTTCTTTGTGTAATGGTAATGGTAACTTCATAAATCTAGATGTACATATATGTAGGGTCCACCCTACTGGGTCCTATGAGCCCCTCTGCTGGTGTGGAAACGAGAAACTGGAAATAAAAGACACGAGACACCAAGAAAGAGAAAAAAGTTTGGGCCCAGGGGTCCACTGCCAGCCAAAGCACAGAGACTGGCAGTGGCCTCGAGTGCCTGGATGCTCTGACTTTTATTGAGAACAAGGCAGGGAGCAGGGTAGGTAGGGCCAGGCATTGGTGGTAAGTGATAGGGTCAAGTAAATCACGTGTCTTGGAGATAGGGGACCAGGACTTTCAAGTAGCCGAGGTGAGGAGAAAACTTAATGTGTCAGCACTTTTTCCATACTTGTCAGGAAATGACATGGACATTAAGATTTATGTTACTGATTCTTATCTTCTAAGAAAAAGAGGAACCAGGTGCAGAAGCGGAACATGAGAGTAGCCATGGAACGTGACCACCGAAGCACAGCACCACATAGAGACAGTTAAGCCCCTGGATGTCTGCGGGCCTGCCTGACAACCGTCAGGCCTTACCGCAAGAGCTTGAAGGAGCAGAATTTTCTCCTCACTCCCCTGAGGAAGGAGACGTCTTGGACATCTTGGACATCTCCTTCCCTAACTGGCTAAATAGCAGGTGCTTTCCAGCGCTGGCGCTCCAGCAGCCCTTATGAGGGCGTGACAGAGGACTTAGAGCATCTTGCCTTCAGGTCACTTCTTTCCCAATGGCACTTCATTTCCACACTTCATGACCTGAGAATCATTAGTAAAATTAAAAGGTTACATTGAGTATATGTATGCCTGTGATTACATATGAATATGTGATTATGATTATAGGAATAACTAACTATAATTCTTTTCTAGTTCAATATTTATATGGGAACAGGCTGAGGCTTCAGACCCTCGCCTCGGCACTTGCAGGGTCTCCTACAGGGTCTCCCACCCACACATATATGCATAAGTTTAAAGCATTTTAAAAAATACCATATGATTTGTCAAAGTGTACTTTCAAAAAGTTAAAAACTATGTCTAAATATAGAATGAACACATAACTAAATTTATTGGGCTGGGCGCAGTGGCTCATGCCTGTAATCCCAGCACTTTGGGAGGCTGAGGTGAGAGGATCACTTGAGCTCAGGAGTTTGAGACCAGCCTGGGCAACATAGTGAGACCTCCTCTCTACTAAATTTTTTTTTTTTTTTGAGATGGTGTCTCGCTGTGTCGCCAGGCTGGAGTGCAATGGCCTGAGCTTGGCTCACTGCAACTCCTGCCTCCCCAATTTCCCTGCCTCAGCCTCCTGAGGAGCTGGGACTACAGGTGCACGCCACCATGTCTGGCTAATTTTTGTATTTTTTGGTAGAGATGGGGATGCACCGTACTGGCCAGTATGGTCTCTATCACTTGACCTCATGATTCACCCGCCTTGGCCTCCCAAAGTGCTGGGATTACAGGCATAAGCCACCATGCCCGGCCTCTCTCTACTAAAAAATTTTAAAAAATGAAATTTGCTGGGTGTGGTGGCCCATGCCTGTAGTCCCAGCTACTTGGGAAGCTGAGGCTAATTCCTAGGATCACTTGATCCTAGGAATTCAAGCCCTGCTTGCACCATTACAGTCTAGCATGGGGGCATAGTGAGACCTTGTCCAAAAAAAAAGAAAGATGTTTAACTCATCAGTGAGGGGATTCCCATTTGATAAGGTGGTGATGCACATGAGGAGCTGGACAGGACAGGCATTTAAAGAGAAATGTTAGGCTGGGCACAGTGGCTCATGCCTGTAATGCCAGCACTTTGGGAGGCCAAGGTGGATGGATCACCTGAGGTCAGGAGTTCAAGACCAGCCTGGCCAACATAGTGAAACCCCATCTCTACTAAAAATACAAAAAACTAGCCGGACATGGTGGTGTGCGCCTGTAATCCCAGCTACTTGGGAGGCTGAGGCAGGAGAATTGCTTGAACCTGGGAGGCAGAGGTAGTGAGCTGAGGTCATGCCATTGTACTCCAGCCTGGGTGACTGAGCAAGTCTGAAAATAAATAAAATAAAATAAAGAGGAATGTTTAGCACATGATTAGTAGGTTAGATGTAAAATGTACTGGATGTCCTACCTGACAAAAATTGTACCCTTTGAGGTTACTTTTTCTACTGGATATACATGTTTTTCATCTCTCCTGGACAACATCTCCTTGTAATTTTAGCGTCTATTTACCTTACTAGTAAGTAGTAAAATCAAACAACTGTGTATTCCTGTGGGTAAATAATCCTTGGGTGGGCTTCTGAAACAATGACCTAGTGTGACATTGAAAGGACACATTACACTCTTGGATTTCCAATTTTTGGATGATTTTTCCTAACATTATTCTCCACCTTTTTTTTTCCCCCCAAAAAAAGTCTTGCTCTGTCTCCAGGTGCCAGGCTGGAGTGAAATGGTGCGTTCTCAGTTCACTGCAACCTCCGCCTCCCAGGTTCAAGCAATTCTCCTGTAGCTGGGACTACAGGTGAGCGATGCCATGCCCAGCTAATTTTTTTTTTTTTTTGTATTTTTCTTTTTTTTAATATTAAAAAAAAATTTTAAGACAACATAATAAGAGACTGGCTGCAACCCCCACTGTTCTGCAGCCACTGCAGGTGGTCCCCAGGCAAGCAGGAACTGGAGTGGACGTCCAGCAGTCCCACAGCAGACGGGCCTGACTGCCAGAAGAAAAACCAAGAAACAGGAAGAAATAACTTCATCAACAACAATTTTTTTTTTATTATTTTTAATAGAGACAGGGTTTCACCATGTTGGCCAGGATGGTCTCAATCTCCTGACCTTCTGATCTACCCACCTCAGTCTGCTAAAGTGCTGGGATTACAGGTGTGAGCCACCCCACCCAGCCTATTCTCCAACTTTTAAAAATGTTTATAGACTTCTTGGAGTAGATCTCAATCTATACCCTTTTTCATTTTCTTTTTTTTTTTTTTTTTTTGAGATGGAGTCTTGCTCTGTCGTCAGGCTAGAGTGCAGTGGCGCAATCTCGGCTCACTGCAACCTCCGCCTCCCGGGTTCAAGTGATTCTTCTGCCTCAGCCTCCTGAATAGCTGGGACTACAGGCATGCGCCACCATGACCCAGCTAATTTTTTTGGTATTTTTAGTAGAGATGGGTTTTTGCCGTGTTGGCTAGGATGGTATTGATCTCTTGACCTCCTGATCTGCCTGCGTTGGCCTCCCAAAGTGCTGGGATTACAGGCATAAGCCACACTGCCCATCCCCCTTTTTCATTTTCTTAAGATTATAGCTTCATAGGCTGAAATCTTCAAGTACTTTTAAATGGTCTTTAGACATCCCATTGATTCAGAGGTCAGCAAACTTTTTCTGTAAAATATCAGATAGGAAATGTTTTAGCTTTGGACAACCACAACATATCTGTGGTAGCTACTCAAGACTGCTCTTTTTTTTTTTTTTTTTTTTTTGAGATAGAGTTTCACTCTTGTCGCCAAGACTGGAGTGCAGGCGTGATCTTGGCTCACTGCAACCTCCACCTGCCAGGTTCAAGTGATTCTCCTGCCTCAACCTCCCAAGTAGCTGGGATCATAGGCGCCTGCCACCATACTTGGCTAATTTTTATATATTTAGTAGAGATGGGGTTTCATCATATTAGCCAGGCTGGTCTCGAACTCCTGACCTCAGGTGGTCTGCCTGCCTTGGCCTCCCAAAGTGCTGGGATTACAGGTATGAGACACCATGTCCAGCCTCAACTCTGATCTTATAGAGCAAAAGCATATAGATCATATGTTAAAAATGAATGTGACTGTGTTTCAATAAAACTTATGGACAATGGAATATGAATTGCATTTGATTTTCAGGTGTCATGAAATGTTATTTTTAAAAAAACCATTTACAAATGAGAAAACCATTCTAGCTCACAGGCCATATGAAAACAGGTGGTGAGCTGTTTGGCCTGCAGGAGTCCTGGCAAAGAACAAGTAAACCAGTGAGTTTTTCCATTCCAACCTTCCTCCAACAGCCCATCATAAGTAATGTTTCAAGGGCTACTTTGATACTTAAGAAAGTCTTTTTCTCCTTTTCCTGTATTCCAACTCTGTGTCCTAATCTGAAGTCCAAATCATTCCCTGTCCTCATGTGCTCCTCACCTTTGTGCACAGCTGCACTTTTATCCAAGTCAGAACCCTGGAGAGCAGATCAGTAGGCTGAGGTGGGAGGATCCCTTGAGCTCAGGACGTAGAGGCTGCAGTGAGCCAAAGATAGCACCACTGCACTCCAGCCTGGATGACAGAGCAAGACCTTGTCTCAGGAAAAAAAGAAAAAAAAAAAAAAAAAAAGGCCAGGTGGCTCACGCCTGTAATCCCAGCACTTTGGGAGGCCGAGGCGGGTAGATTGAAAGGTTAGGAGTTGGAGACTGTAAGGCCGGTTGCCTTGCTGGGAGCTCGGACGCACCCCACCCCCACCCCCACCCCGCCCCTTTTTTCTCTTCTACAAGCCCCGAGCAAGCTCAGACATGCTCGGGCATGCGTGCACAGCCTGGTCTTCTCTTAAAAAGCCCAGTATGCAAACAAGGTGCTGCAACCATAGCTTCTTAATAACCAAAAGCAGCTAAGCCCTAACAACCAATCGCAGCTAAACCTTAACAACCAATAGCAGCCGATTTTTAACAAGCCAAGTCCTAGGTCAAGGCTTGTAACTTACCCAATAGCAGTCTTGCTCTCCCACAACCAATCGAGCTGTTTCACTCCCTATAAAACCCCGTCTGAGAGGCGTCTGTGTGACTTCTCCGGCCCCTCCTGTCCGGACCTCAGAACCTCACTCGGGAGCCTGAATAAATTCCCTTGCATTGGATTATTTTGGTGCTGGCCTCAGTTTCTTCGTTTTATCCTCGGAAACAAACCTCACAGAGACCAGCCTGGCCAATATGGTGAAACCCTGTCTCTACTAAAAATACAAAAAATTAGCTGGGTGTGGTGGTGGGCACCTGTAGTCCCAGCTACTCAGGAGGCTGAGGCAGGCTTGAACCTGGTGGGGGGAAGTTGCAAGGAGCTGAGATCGTGCCACTGCACTCCAGCCTGGGCAACAAGAGCAAGACTCTGTCTCAAAACGAAAAAAAAAAGGAAAAGACAATCTTGAGAGTTATCCTTCACATTTCCACCCAACCCCTCACTTGGCACATTCCATAGTCACTTAAACTCTGCTGAGTCTGTCCCTTCTTTTTTTTTTTTTTTTTAAGATAATAGAGAGGGGGTGGTTTCACTATGTTGTCCAGGCTGGTGCTGATCTCCTGGGCTCAAGTGATTCTCCCACCTCCGCCTTCCAAAGTGATTGGAAGGGGATTGCAGGAGTGAGCCACCGCACCCAGCCCTAGGGGTTCTTAAATGTGAGTGTGCATCAGAACTACTTGGGAACTTTCTAAAAAGAAGCTAGGTCTGAGAGAAGCCCGGAGGTTTTGTTTGTTTGTTTCTTGCTCTGTCGCCCAGGCTGGAGGGCAGTGGCAGCGTCATGGCTCAAGCGATTTCCCCAACCTCAGCCTCCGAGTAGTTGGGACCACAGGCGTGGGCCATCATCCCAGATAATTTTTGTGTTTTTTTCCACCTTTTTTGGCGGAGGGGATGGAGTCTCGCTCTTGTTGTCCTGGCTCGAGTGCCATGGCACAATCTTGGCTCACCACAACCTCCGCCTCCCAGGTTCAAGGGATTCTCTTGCCTCAGCCTTCCGAGTAGCTGGAATTACAGGCATCCGCCACCACGCCCAGCTAATTTATTTTGTATTTTTAGTAGAGACGGGGTTTCTTCATGTTGGTCAGGCTGGTCTTGAACTCCCAACCTCAAGTGTTCCACCCGCCTCGGCCTCCCAAAGTGCTGGATTACAGGCGTGAGCCAACGCGCCCGGCCATTTTTGCATATATATTTTTTATGCAGATGGAGTTTCGCCATTTTGCCCAGGCTGGTCTCGAATTCCTGGGCTCAAGCGATCCACCCGCCTCGGCCCCCACAAGTGCTGGGATTACAGGAGTGTTTGGTGCAGCCCAGCCCAGAGACTTACAACGCGCCAGACAGTCCTGAAGGCAATTCTGATGCTGGTCAGAGGACCAGGCCTTAAGAAGTACTGAGCGGCCAGGCGTGGTGGCTCACGTCTGTAATCCCAGCACTTTGGGAGGTCGAGGTGAGCGGATCATGAAGTCAGGAGCTTAAGATCAGCCTGATCAATTTTGTGAAACCCCGTCTCTACTAAAACTACAAAAATTAGCCAGGCGCAGTGGCGCGTGCCTGTAGTCCCAGCTACTCAGGAGGCTGAGGCAGAAGAATCGCTTCAACCTGGGAGGCAGAGGTTGCAGTGAGCCAAGATTACGCCACTGCTCTCCAGCCCGGGCAACAGAGCAAGACTTCGTTGCAAAAATTAAAAAAAATAATAATAAAAGAAGCACTGCGCTAAAGGCACGGTACGGGATAGTGTACATGCATTTAATCCTCGCAGCCCCACTGTGAAGTATGTACCCCAATTTTAGGAATGGGATAAACTGAGCCACTGCCCACGTATCGAGACAGTGGCAAGATCCCAGGAACATTCTACTCTGGCCTCACGTCCCGCATTCGTTCATTGCACCTGGGCACATATTCCGTGGGACGTTTGCCTGCGGGGGTGCAGGTTGGGGAGCCACTACCCGTCTCCCTTCTGGGAAAGCAGCAACTCCAGGCAGTTCTACAAAATGCTTCCCCCCATCAGGGCTCTTCCGGAACCTTTCACTCGAGGAAGACAGGTGCGGGGGAACTCTAGTCTCGAAGGACTCAGGGCTGCTGGGGGACGTTTCACCTGAAGGACTGCCTCGTTTCAGCAACAACTTTATGGATCCCGGAAGTGCCTCCTCCCCGCCCCCTTCCCAGCCTCACGCCCGTGGGCTGCAGTAGCAGCGATGGCGGCGGCAGCTACCGCCGGGTCTAGCCCGGGGTCTGGACATGGGGACTCCCCAGAAGGGCCCGAGGCTGAGGCTCCGGAACGTCGGCGGAAGGCGCATGGGATGCTGAAGCTTTACTACGGCCTCTCGGAAGGGGAGGCGGCGGG
This sequence comes from Cheracebus regulus, assembly GCA_963574635.1. Taxonomy (NCBI): domain Eukaryota; kingdom Metazoa; phylum Chordata; class Mammalia; order Primates; family Pitheciidae; genus Cheracebus; species Cheracebus regulus. The sequence goes on along the minus strand of CAUYQU010047361.1, from coordinate 3,842 downwards.
ACACCCCGCGGGTCCCGACCCCCTGGACCCGACTGATCTGAACGGGGCGCATTTCGACCCGGAAGTTTACCTGGACAAGGTGTGTTGTGTGCGGGGGGTAGGAGGGGTGCGGCGAGGGGGGAAGGGAACCAGGCCCCTGATATATTGCACCCCCAGATCACGCCTCCGACTTTTTGTGAGGTTGAGAGGAACAGGGGTTCCTAAGAGGACGAGCCTCGGCCAAGGAGGACGAGCAGCTCAGGCGTCTGAGGGGATGTGAGCAGGATTGGACTGGCCTAAGGTGATGCGGCATCTCAGGTCTCCTGGGCTGATGTGATAGGCCCGGGATTGGGGGCGTGGCCCAGGCGTTGACAGGCGCGGGGCTGGGCTTAGGCCGAGCCCCAGGATTTCAAATGCTGGCAAACACCAAACAGGGTCGAACCTAGTAACCCCTGAGCTAGGCCACTTAGGGCCCGATGCCTGGGATTCCTAAGCCGGCAGTGGTTGGAGGGGGTGTGGATCAGAGATTTGCACTGAAAGCCTATCAGCTGCAGGCAGGGCTGGGGCATGAATGCCTCCTGACTCAAACACTAACCACTCAACTTCTCCAGCTGCGTAGAGAGTGCCCTCTGGCCCAGCTGATGGACAGTGAGACGGACATGGTGCGGCAGATCCGGGCTCTAGACAGCGACATGCAGACCCTGGTCTATGAGAACTACAACAAGTTCATCTCAGCCACAGGTGATCCCCACGGGGACACACCCTCCAAAGTCTCACAGCCCCCATTCTCCCACCTGTGTTGGGAAAACCAGCAAGAGATTTAGAGGGAGGAGACTCAGATTCCAGTCTTGCCCTGACATTATTCCATTCTCACCTTCGTGGTCATACTACTATATAGATAATAGCTGCTCTCAGAAGGTTGTCTTAAGTACCAAAGGAGAGAAAAGACAAAAGGAGATTATTCATTTATTTTTGAGATGGAGTCTCACACTGTCGCCCTGGCTGGAATGCAATTGTGCAATCTCAGCTCACTGCAACCTCCGACTCCCAGGTTCAAGCGATTCTCCTGCCTCAGCCTCCCGAGTAGCTGGGACTACAGGCATGCGCCACCTTGCCCAGCTAATATTTTTGTATTTTTAGTAGAGACAGGGTTTCGCTATGTTGGCCAGGCTGGTCTTGAACTCCTGACCTCATGATCCACTCGCTTCAGCCTCCCTAAGTGCTGGGATTACAGGCGTGAGCCACTGCGCCTGGCCTATTTATTCATTGTTTAGAGACAGTGTCTTGTTTTGTCTCCCAGGCTGGAGGGCAGTACATGATCATGACTTACTGCAGCCTTGACATCCCAGGCTCATGTGATTCTTCTGGATCCTCCCAAGGCACTAGGATTACAGGTGTGAATCCCTGGCCCAGCCCAAAATGAAATGTATTTATCTGAAGCACTTAAAAGGCCAGGCATGGTGACTCATGGCTGTAATTCCAGCACTTTGGGAGACTGAAATAGGAGGATCACTTGAGCCTAAGAGTTTAAGATTGACCTGGGCAACATAGTGGGACCCCACCCCTACAAAAAAAAATAAAAACAAAAATTAGCCAGACATGGTGGCATTATGCCTATAGGCCCAGCTACTCAGGAGACTGAGGAGGGAGGATCACATGAGCCTGGGAGGTTGAGGCTGCAGTGAGCTGTGATCATACCATTTCATTCCAGCCTGGGCAACAGAGCAAGACTCTGTCTCAAAAAAAAGTATCTGTCTGAAGAAGAATCCCTGACACCAAGGAACCCTCATTAAGGTTTAGTTTCTCTTATTATTGATAGCTTTATTCTCTGTTCCAGAGAAGAAAGAAGGTGGTCTTGTCCCTCCCTTCCTTTCTCTCTGCCTTCTTTCCCTCCTTAACTAAGCAAAGAGAGAAGATGTCTGATACTCAGGGACACAAAGATCCTGTAGAGGCTTTTTTTTTTCTTCTGTCCTCCTTATTCTCTAGCACCAGACAGCCTTCTGTTTTCCACACTGGCTTCTGTGCTGTTTTGAGGAGATAGATGCACTGCTCAGACTTCTGTAGTAATTTTGCACCCATGTGTACTAAGTCCAAGAGGCAGATCAAAGGGTTTACCTGCAGTCTGTGGAATGTTCTGGGAGCATCTGTGGGGTTGCATTCTGATGTCTGTCACTCTCCTTGTGTCACAGTGGTGGGTGTAGTAACCTATACTCATTGTTCTTTTAGCTTATTTGAAGCAGATTCCATGAGTAGGCACCTTCCTATTTGTTAATACCAGCATCCAAATGGCAAGAAATTATACCTTCTGTGCTGGGATATTTCTCACAAGAATTTTGTAAGATTATGTTTTCCATTTGTTGGAATGTGTGTAATGTTTTGAGACTTTGCTCTTTTTGTAGGAAAAAGAGAAAATTATGAAGTGATTGTTAGGAGTCAGGGGTTCTAAATCTAGAAATACTAGCCAGGCGCAGTGGCTCACACCTGTAATCTCAGCACTTTGGGAGGCTGAGGCAGGCGGATCACCTGAGGTCACTAGGGAGGGACTGTGGAGTGAGAAGAGCAGAGGTCTGAGCATCCTGACACTGAGGATCAGGAAGAGGCCTGAGGATGGCGCATCCGGACACTGAGAGTCAGGAAGAGGCCTGAGGACCCAGCACCCTGACACTGAGGGCAAGGAAGAGGTCTGAGCACTGCACCCTGGGGCAACATTGAGGGTCAGGAAGAGGTCTGAGGACAGGGCATCCCCACACTGAGGGTCAGGAGGAGGTCTAAGGATGTGGCATCCTGACATTCAGGGTCAGAAAGAGGTCTGAGGATGGGGCATTCCAGCATTCAGAAGCCATGGAGATAAGGAAGATCCCACAAAAGGAACAAACATTTAGGAAAATGCGAGGATAATGAGGAGCATTGATGTCTTAGAAGCTTAAGTGAGGGGCTGGGCATGGTGGTCTCACTTGTGATCCCAGCCCTTTGGGAGGCTGAGGAGGGTGGATCACTTGAGGCCAGGAGTTCAAGACCAGCCTGGCCAACATGGTGAAACGCTGTCTCTACTAAAAATACAGAAATTCGCTGGGCAAGGTAGAGCATTCCTGTAGCCCCAGCTACTCTGGAGGCTGAGGCAGGAGAATCGCTTGAACCCAGGAGGTGGAGGTTGCAGTGAGCTGAGATCGCGCCACTGCGCTCCAGCCTGGGCATCAGAGCTAGACTCAAGAAGACGCTAAGTGAGGAAGGCGTTCCAGGACGTGGAATTGATAGACTCAGGTGAGACACTTAGCAAAGTAATGTAGCATAGTGTGTGTTGATTGGGCAAGAGAGAGAAAAAAATGAGAAAGGAACAAGGTCCTCAGGAAGCCGAGGGTGTGGAGCAGGGCAGGGAGGGAGGCGTCGGCCTTAACCAAGGGCGGGAAGCTCATCTAGGGCAGCAGGATGTGAGCAGAGCCAGGGAGGTAGTAGATGTGCACTTTAACTAGAAACCTTCCAGAATGTGTTAGGGATTTAGCCTTTATCCACAGAGAGCTAAGACAAATGAGTGATGCACTCAGATTTCTGGTTTGAAAAGATTCCTCCAACTGCACTGGAAGGAATGGATTGGGCTGAGCACAGTGGCTCATGCCTATAATCCCTGCACTTTGGAAGGCTGAGGTGGGAGGATCACTTGAGCCTGAGAGTTTGAGACCAGCCTGGGCAACATAGTGAGACCTGATCTCTAGAAGAAAAAAAAAAAGAGCTCGATATGGTGGTGTGCACTTGTTAAATTAAACCAGCTACTTGGGGAGGCTAAGGTGGGTGGATCGCATGAGCCCAGGAATTGGAAATTGCAGTGAGCTATAATCTCACCATGGCAGTCTAGCCTGGGTGACAGA
>CAUYQU010047359.1:0-66474 GCA_963574635.1 Cheracebus regulus | reverse complement strand
TTCTTAGTTTTCCTTCGGGGGGCGCCCCTTCCCCACAGAGCTGGGCCTTCACGGGTTCAGCTGTGCTATTTCTCAGTTCTCAGCGCTTCCAATTGCTGTTCTCCTTGTGGGGATGGGACCGGAGCCCAACTAAAAGTTAGGCACCCAGTCCCGTACACTCCGCACCGAGAAGCGCCGTGCCAGCCAAAAGAGTCACGCGGCGACCCGTGTGGCTCCTTCGCCGGGAATCTCCCAGTCTGTGGGCATCAAAAATTCGTCTGCAATTGCGGCATCCACTCGCTCTCTGCGCTTTCACTGGGAGCTACAATCCTGAGCTGCTGTTACGTGGCCATCTTGGATCTCTCTCATTACTAAACTATTAATTCTGCTAGTATTTTGTGTGTAATATAGCATCTTGTAGCTTGAAATAGCACCAGTGAGAGCTGCTGCTCTCAGAGCTTTCCATTCTTTCTCATATTTATTTTCCATCTTTTTAGTTTATATTGTTTGCCCAAATTTCTATTATAGTTCTATTTTAAATTGATTTGTAGGAACGTGTTATAAATTACTGCTAATCCACCGATTATATGCACAGTTTATATACCTGTCTTTGCTTATTTTTTATTATATGGTTGACCAGGGCTTGTTTAATGTAGTTAGATTGCTCCATCATTCTCATTATGATTTGCATTTTTGAATCCTATTTCCTTGCTTACATACAAATCGTGAGAGTTTCATTCTATATGCTTGCCTAAATGATTTAAACTTTGTTATTCATATTTGGGATTTAAATTCACTTGTAAGTAATCTTTACACATGCTGTGGGATAGAGATCAACACTTGTTTTCTTTACAAATAGATGATGAGTCCTCTCAGCAGTATCCTTTATCACTGAGAGGTGGTGCAGCCTGGTTGGTCATACACTATATCTTTGATACTAACAGGAGGCAGGGAGATACTGGGTAGAATAGGGCAGTTCCCCAACAAAGTCCCCACCCTCAAGCCTGGAAACCCACAGCCCTAAATGGGAATAGGTATTCCTGTTTTTGTCCCCAAAAATTGCCTTTGGCCCACCATGCCCTCCATCCTGTACCCCCAAACACCAGGCTCCACAAGCAGATGAACAGAAGAGCAGAAGAGTGGCAGAGGAGAGAAGAAAAGGAGCATCTAAGTGTTGAGAGGAGTTCAGCTGGGGATGGTTGGAGGGGAGGTCAGCCTCTGGATGGCCAAACTCCAGGGAAAGATCATCCTCCCACTCCATCCCCTTTCCAGCGCTCCATCCATCCCACTGAGAGCCACCTCCACCACTCAGTAAAACCCCTGCATTTACCATCCTTCAAGTCTGTGTTGCTCTGATTTTTCCTAGATGCCAGATAAGAGCTTGGGATACAGAAAGCTGTCACACTGACACTCTGCCCTCGCAGAAGGGCAGAAGGTTCACTGAACTGTTTGACACTTAAGCTGTCCGTGGACAGCAAAGCTAAAAGAATGTGCTGAAACACTTGCCCACTTGGGCTTCAGAAGTTGCAGGCACCCACCCCTAGACACTACCATGGGGCCAAAGCCCAAAGGAACTGGCCCCGGCTCCTGCCCCTGCCCGTCCGCATGCTCCCCCTCCCATAAGGAGTTTGAGCACACAGAGGCCAAACAGATGAGCCACACCCCTGTCGCACATCTTGCTAGCAGGGTTAGGGAACTCTCCCATTTTATTTTTACCCACATGTAGGCTTGCACTGAATTCTCTCTGTTTCAGTGATCTGTGATCCATTTATCTAGTCTTTGCACCAGCACCACACTGTGTGATGACTTTAGGCTTTTGGAGTTTTGGTTGAGGTGTGATGTGTGTAGGAAACTGCTTATGTTGTAAGTGTGTAGGTTGATGGTACTTGGCTCCAGAACATTATCAACACTCCAGAAGCCCCTTAAACACTAGCATTTCCCCCGCAACCACCAATTTGGCTTCTAACAGCAAGGACTGGTTACCTGTGTTTGTACTCAACATAAGTGAAGACTTTTAGTGTGTTTTTTCCTAATGTATCTGATCACTCTCACTCAACGTTGTGAGATTCATCCAGTTAACTCTCATTATGGATCATTTGTTCTTTCAAAAATTTTTGCTATAGTTTTAAATGTGTGTCAAATGTGTAGACAAATTGTACAAGCAACTTTTAATATCATATATTTTAAGACACTTTACTGGCATGTGGTTCCATCAACCTTGAATATGTTTATCCTGTATTTAAAGAAAGGTATTCTCCTATGTAACCTCCATACAGTCATCAAAATGGAAAAGTATTACTGATGCCCTGGCATCACCAAATCAAGAGACCTTGTTCAAGACTTCCCATTGTCCCAGCAATGCCCATAGAGCGAGAGATTCAGTCCCGCATTGCATGTTGCATTTTGAACCACCAGGCCCTTGACTCTCCTTCAGTATGGACCAGTTTTGCAGTCTTCTTTTGGCTTTTCTGACGTTGACATCTTTGAAAATACAGGCCACATATTTTGTAAAATAAAAATAGGTTTGATTTCTTCACAACTAAAAAGTCTTCCTAGTCTTGAGTTTTTATTCTAAAGTAATGAAATTTACTAGAAATTCCAAAGGACTAAAAATACTGGAAATGAATCATGATGGCAATCATTATAAATCACCGTTTCTCTTAAATTAATTAAATTTTTGTTTTTCTGAGAAACTGGTAAACTTACAGGCGGTTCAGCTCCAATTGCCTCTCACATTCAAGTTTAAAACTTTTGCTATTTTATGGTATTGAAATTACTGCTGAGAGAAATTGTATTTGATGTGAATTACCACGGTTTCAGCTTACTGCACAGATATCTATTAGACTACATTTTTTGTGAGTTGCTCTTCTTAAAGACAGCAGAATAATTAAAGCCTGTGGACCAAGTAATGAAGGATAAAGTATAAGCCTCACTTTGCCATTATGCATGCTGAAAATGTGCTGAGAAGGGTGTAATTTTACAAATGTTTTTACATACCAATGAGATTCAGAATTAGAGATTGATTCGCTTTTGTATCCTGGACATAAATCACTTACATTATGGGAGAAGGAGTCCTGGCGCCTTTTCACCAGGGTTTTCCCCTTGCTGCTACCCTGTTTTCCAGGTGTCTCAGATGTATTTCAGCGCCTCAGGGAAGCTGTGCTCCTGGCTGCCTCCTCACCTCTTCTCCTGTGTGGAGAGAGCCTTCCACCAGCTCTTCCAGGAGCAGCGAACGCAGTGTTTCATCCTCAGGTGAGTCTCCTTCAACCTCGTCTGCCATGCTCAGGTTTGCAGTGGGGCTTGGCAGTAAAGATGTCCTCATTTCCTGTGATTTACCTTTATTTACTTTCTCAGCACTTTGAGGTCCAGTATATCTTCGCAGTAAGTACATTTGACTCGTTACAAGGGAGAAACATCTTGGCTATTGGGAATAGCCCCAAGTGTAGCTGGATCAATATCAACAGACTTAACCTGAAACTCACTTCTGTTTGAAGATTTAAAGCTTAGATAAAGACTTTTTGCTTTTGAACCTAAGAAAACAAGGAGGAAAAAAAAAGCTTCCAATGTCAGTGAACCTAAGCCACTGTTCTTCAAGCTGCAGGGCAGCCCCACATATAATTTTCTTTCCAAAGGTATGTTTTCCCAGTCAGCTGTTTGTTACTTACCTTTGCTCACACTTCCCTGAATTCTACTTCCTAAACTATTTTTTTTTGAAACAGGGTCTTGCTCTGCCCCCTAGGCTGGAATTTAGTGGCGTGATAACAACTCACTGCAGCCAACCTCCCAGGCTCAAGTCATCCTCCTGCTTCAGCCTCCCAAGCAGCTGTGAATACAGGAAACACCACCACACTTGGTTAATTTTTATATTTTTATAGAGATAAGTTCTCACTCTTTTCCCAGGCTGGTCTCAAACTCCTGGGCTCAAGCGATCGTCTTGTCACAGATTCTCAGAGTGCTGGAATTACAGGCATGGGCCACCACGTTTGGCCCAAAATATTTTTTATTTGAAATGTAATGCTAGTTTTAACTCATAAATTAATAAAAAATTAAAGAAACACTTAAGAGTTAAAATCTGCATTAGAGACCTCTATCTTATATTTGGCCAGACCTCTACAGGGAGGGAAACCTCTCAAATACTCACAGCAGGGCCCTAGTTGTTGCCGGTAGTGCCACTTGGAACTGAACCAGTAAGTGCAGCAGCACACAACTCACGTCAAAGTGAAATGAAGATGGTGTAAAGTTAGAACTGGATAGAATTCAAAGGCTTATTTAAATATTGAAGTCAGCACTCATATGTTTATATGGCTTTTACCAAAAATTCTCCGGAGGGTGGAGGGACAGACTGACGGGCGCACACTTTAGTCTTCTAGTTTTCAAAGCAGCATGCTAGTGGGTTTTTTCATGCTGGGTTCAGAAGCATCCAAAGGCTGAGCAAGGTGTTGAGCAGGAGCTTGTGCCTACTCTAGACTCAAGGAGAAGAAAGATGTCGAGGTGGGAATTCCACCCATTCTAGGTTCAAGGACGAGAAAGGCAGTGAGGCTGCGGCTCCAACCCATTCTAGACTCAGGGAGGAAAAAGGCACCAAGGTGGGGGCTTCTACCCATTCTTTTTTAACTTTTTTCTTTCATATATATATGTATATATGGAGTTTCGTTCTTGTTGCCCAGGCTGGAGTGCAGTGGTGTGATCTTGGCTCACTGCAACCTCCACCTCCTAGGTTCAAGTGATTATCCTGCCTTAGCCTCCTGAGTAGCTGCGATTACAGGTGTGTGCCACCATGTTGAGTTAATTTTGTATTTTCAGTAGAGTCGGAGTGCCACCACGTTGGTCAAGCTGATCCCAAACTTCCTGACCTCAGGTGATCCGCACCCCTCATCCCCCCAGAGTGCTGGGATTACAGGTGTGAGCCACTGCCCTGGCCATTCCACCCATTCTAGACTCATGGATGAGAAAGGCACAGAGACGGGGGCTCCCACCCATTCTAGACTCAGGCGACCCTATTTTTATCTCTTTTATCTGTTGAGTTTTCTGGTCTTTGATAAATGTGGAAAAGCTTTTTAAAAATTGCTTAGGAAGTACTGTAAATTGGTGAGATAACCGGGCGCTTGTAACCCTGTTGACAATAACACCATTTATTGAGAATTTACTGGGTGCCAGACTCTTGACTAGATTATCTGTGTATTATCTTATTTATTTCTTTAGAATTTACGTAAATTCTGAGTGCTTCCACTTAATTCTAGGCTGACCATCGCAGCTGTTATTCCTGAGTTGTTGAAAGCCTGAGTTCTGAGCAAGGCTCTGAGGGGAGAAAAGAAGGTTCCAGTGGGCCCAGGTGTTTTGGGAGTCCTTCTGGGAGAGGGCACACAGCGTCCAGCCAGTTCTTTGAGTGCAGAACCCCATTTATCTTAGTTTACCCAACAATTTTGACATGTTTTGCTCATGGAACTTTTTTATCCAGTAGAACTCATTAATATTCTGTAGAACTAGTTTTCCTTTGGGACTTTTTTTTTTTTAAGCTAATGATTCCATGTGTCAATCCCTTATTTTGAAAAAATATCTCATCATTCAAGTTTCAAAAAGTCAGGATTTAATGCAGGATTTTGCTCCTTAGCTCAGCTAGGTCTGGGTTCTTGCCTCACGACCTCGAAAAATGAGATGTGCAGACATCAGAGGGTGAAAGGAGTAGAAATCATCATGCAAAAGGGAAGCTCTCAGCGGAGAGGCGTCCTGAAAACAGGTTGCTAGATGCACGCCCCTTTCTCAGTTGAGTACCAGGGCTGACAGCGCAAATTCCTGGCAGCTCCAGCCAGGTCCTCCCAGTGCACATGCTTGGACTGAGCTGCTCCATATTGATTTATTTCCCTTGCTGCACATGTGTTAGGAATGGAATTTTCCACGGCAGGGATGTTTAGGCAAGCACCCTCTGCAAGTTCTCTTATCTGCACGAAACATCAACGTAAGCTCTTGCAGGATAGGCGGAAGATTCTCAGAGGACCCTTCCCTTACTGTCTGCCTGAAGCAAGCTGGCGAGCTCCATTCAGTGTCACTAGTCCTGGCATACAGAATTGAAGAGCAAATCTGCAGTACTAGGACTTACTATTTTAGTGATTATCTTTCTTCTTTCAAAATTGTGTGTGCTTTTATACAGCTTTGCCACATCATTAACTGTGTAGACTAAGATACACGCTTTCTTCATTTTTACTAATATGATAAAATTAGCCATTTGAAATTCAACTAAATAAGTTGTTTACAGATCATTATTGAGTGCCAATTGTGTCCCATAATGAGCGTTTACAAAGACTAATTTAAGATTCAGCAATCCAAACGCAAATATTCCTGGAATGGATATCCCCAAACTCAGTCCCCAGACCACGAGAAATTTTATTTTATTTTCTAATGTTAACTTAATACCTCATTTGTTGGTACTTTTAGGCCCCAGTAGTTCAGAGGTCTGCAGAAATGAGTGGAAGCATCCATTAAAGACTCAACACTTGAAGAAAATAATTAAATTTCAACTTCTTTTCTGGCAAACAATAATCAACTTTGTTAAACAGATGTTTCCTAGCAGAATACTAAGGAAGCACTCATAAGAGGGCTTTTTTAAGAAGTTTTTTTGGTTACCAGATAAGTAAAGGCTGTTTTTATGAGTTTTTCATCTGGGTGAAATAATAACTTTATTGTAGATCCAGTCACTTTGGTATAGTTATTATTGTTTTGGAATTTTTATGTTAATCCTATATCATCTAGTGTCAGGAATATAATATTTACCATTTGTAAAAATTGGGTGAGTTAATAAAGTATGCCTGGAATGTATCAAAAGTGATGACATTATGAATAACAGGTTCAGTGATCATTCCTAGATGAAAGGAAAATGCAAACTATAGATCATCAGAGCGAAAGCAAGCTGAAAAGGAAACCTAACAAGGTTAGATTTAGCATCTGCTGAATGACAGATCCACATGTGAAGACCTTACTGCCTTAGTTTTAGTAGCTATGTACTTTACATTCATTTCAAAGAACAGAGAAGGAATGCTCAGAAAAGATTTAACAGCTTTTCCACAGAAGATGTCATGTCTTTCCTATAAGGCCGATGAAGCATTAACAGCTCTCCCAAGGCCAAGTGTGAGCCTGCATGTCTCAACACAGAGCGCCATCACTTGGGATGGATCTCCTCACCTTATGTTGACTTGCTAAGCTGAGTCAAGTTGGTTATGTCTTCCTTGTCAGCCGGACACCTTTCTGGCTTAATTCACCTACACTAGGTGGTTCTACCCTGTGAGATACTGAATGGCAGAACCTGTGTCATATTCATTTGTAATGCCAGCATCTGAACCACCATTGGAGACATGACACAGTAAACATATACTAGATATTTTGGACAAATGCAACAAACTGAACTGTGAACGTAGACCACAAACGCTTTGGAAGTTATTCCATTCTGTCCTCATTTTTGTGTCTGCGAATTATCTCCAGTTAAATTTTTACTTGTTCCTTCAAAGTAGCAAACTAATGTTTTCCTGTCTTTTTTCCTTAGTGGAGAACGGGGATCAGGAAAGTCTGAAGCCAGCAAACAGATCATAAGACACCTCACCTGTAGGGCTGGCTCCAGCAGGGCTGTGCTGGACTCCAGATTCAAACATGTAAGTTTTTTGTCTGGGTTGGCAAATGTGTGAGTGAAGATGTTGAGCCAATTGTCATTTACAAATAAGGGAGAAGGCATCATAATAGACACAGGGGGTCAAAATTTGTGGAAATAAATAATAAAAAATTATTGATCTTAGGTGCAAATTAGTATTGTTCAAGTGAACATTTATTTTACATATTTAAAAATATTTTGTACATTCTTTTTGTATTTGCTCTGAATAGTTGGATCTAAGACGTGTAACATAGGTAGATGTTGTTAAAGAGTGCACTTTGGGGCCAGACACAGTGGCTCATGCCTGTAATCCCAGCACTTTGGGAGGCTGAGGCGGATGGATCACCTGAGGTCAGCAGTTCGACACCAGCCTGGTCAACATGGTGAAAATCCATCTCTACCAAAAATACAAAAATTAGCCAGGTACGGTGGTGAGTGCCTGTAGTCCCAGCTACTTGGGAGACTGAGGTAGAAGAATGGCTTGAACCCGGGAGGTGGAGGTTGCAGTGAGCTGAGATCACACCACTGGACTCCAGCCTGGGCTACAGGGCAAGACTCTGTCTTAAAATAAGTAAGTAAGTAAATAAATAAATAAAGTACACTTTGGTGTGTTAGTACATTTTGGGGAGCTGGCCAGAAAAGAAATTATTGTGGTTGATTACTGAGGGCTGTTAATAAGTCTTTCGTGTATCTGAAAGGATCAGCAATAGCCTCAAAGACTTTGATGTACAGGCCTTGCACCTTTGGGGGCAAAACAGATTTTAAATTATATTCAGAAACACTTGCAGTGTTAACTGTCCTGTTACTTCATCTATCTGAAGTATGACGGTGATTTGAGGAGAAAGCAAAAAGACCCATTAGCAGTTAAAATAAAGCTGAAAACATTCCACACAATAAAACTCAGAAATTTTACTCAAGGAGCCCACCACAGGTGCTTATCCATAGACTGATTCTCTTGTTTATACATAGTTCTAGCAAGTTTTGTTGAGACCATAGCAGATGAGAAGAAGAAATTGAAGGGCCGCTGGAAGGAGCAGCTAAGAGTGGGGGAACAGAAATAACACTTACCAATAACCAATCTGAAAGAACAGAACTCAACAGTCTGCCCTCTAGGGGCGTCTACCTAGAGATGGAACCCTCCCCATTTCTTAATTTCTTTTGGAAGTCACTCCAGAGGCCTGGAGGTTCATAATGATTGTCCTAAGGTTGAAATCAAATAGTGTTTTGGAGGATACTCCACCCCTGCTTATGCTGATGACCATGATCAAGGCCAGGGGTACACCAGCAGCTGCCATCGTAATCTCCATCCCACCTCTCATTCTTAAGAGGCAGACTCACCTGTCCAGCACACTTCCTGGACATGCCACAGTGCACTGCAAGACATGGCCGAAATTGAAGTCTTTCTTTCTTGTATTTATTTATTTTTGACACAGTCTCTCTCTGTCACCCAGGCTGGAGTGCAGTGGCATGATCACCACTCACTGCAGCCTTAACTTCCTGGACTCTAGCAGGCCTCCCACCTCAGCCTCACAAGTAGCTGGGACCGTAGGCACATGTCTCTAGCCCAGCTAATTTTTGTATATTTTTTGTGGAGATTGGGTCTCCCTGCATTTCTCAAGCTGGTCTGGAAATCCTGGGCTCAAGTGATCCACCTGCCTCAGCCTCCCAAAGTGCTGAGATTATAGGTGTGAGCCTGACTGTCTCTCTGTTTTCAACACATTCAGAATATCCTATCCCCCCTAGCTCTTAGCCTGTCTAGTTTCCTTCAGGCCCACAGTCAGTGCTGCTGTTGAGTCATCTTCTCACATGGCATCATCTTTGAGACTGCTCTAAGATGCTCTCTTTCTTTTTACATTCTTGGCCGTCTTCCAGGGCATGGCCATGGTTGGAAGCTCTGCTCCCCAGGCTCAGGCAGGGCCCAGGTGCTGTCACTCCTCAGGCACTCTCTCACCTGCTCGGAGGAAGGGAGCAGCAAGCCCCAGTCCAGGTAGTAGGCTCATCATGTGCAGAGGGGCTGCCGTCTTCCCAACACAGTTATGGGCTTGAACTTAGTTGTATTGCCATCTAGTTAGAACGTATTGCTAACTAGGCAGCCATGTATTCAAATTTTTTATTTTTTTGAGACAGAGTTTTGCTCTTGTTGCCCAGGCTGGAGTACAATGACATGATCTCGACTCACAGCAACCTCCACCTCCTGGGTTCAAGAAGTTCTCCTGCCTCAGGCTCCCGAGTAGCTGGGATTACAGGCATGCACCACCACGCCTGGCTAATCTTGTATTTTCAGTAGAGACAAGGGTTTCTCCATGTTGGTCAGGCTGGTCTTGAACTCCTGACCTGAGGTAATCCACCCACTTCATCCTTCCAAAGTTCGGGGATTACAGGCGTAAGCCACCATGCCTCGCTGTATTCAACTTCAGTTGGTAAATGGAGGAAGAGGAGAGTTGATGTTGGTGAACTGCCATCAGCCTGTACCACCACTGTCTCCTTTGCTCAAAGCTCTCGAATGCTTCCCTGTTCACGTCACATCAAGTCCAATAAAGCATGGCCCGCCATTCTTTCTGGAAGTATTCTTCTTTGTTGTTGTTTTTCTTTTCTTCACTGGCCTTAGAACACTATATCCCCTTCCCTCTTCCTCTTTTGAGCAAGTCTCCCTCTCAGCCTGGCCCATGCAGTCCATTCATTTGCTTTCTCATTCCACAAGCATCTGTTAATATAAAGTGGCTACCCAGTGCCTGTGCCTTGAATTCAGATATGCCGTCTCAATAGCATGGTTGGATCCCAGCTTCCATGTGGGGAATAAATGAATACACAAATAAGTGTTGTGACAGTGTAAGAGAAACATTTAATTACCCCCAGTTTTCTATCTTAACTTCCGTAGTTAACTTTACATGATCCAATAAGTTTAATGTGGATAACATGTTTGTATGTCATCAGGAGGCTATATGTGGCCTATGTGTGTTTCCTTGTGTGTGATTTATAGAACCAACATTGACATTTTCTTCCATTTGTGTTACCTTCCCTGCTTTTGTTAGATAGTATGAATTTTCTGCCTCTCTTCCTTTTGTTATAACCTTTTATTTTTCATTCAAGTGTAGGGAAGACACATCTGTTAAAAAAAAAAAAAGTCTTATCTCGCAGGTCAAGAGACCACTAATGTGTATATGAAAAATTGTATTCAATTCCATATATACACTAACAGAACCTAAGATTTTCTATAATTGAATCAATATTCTTTGTATAACATTCAAGAAAATAATGTACATATGTGCTATATCATTTTGTTGACTAAAGAAATAATGCATGTACACATGCTAGGCCATATTACAATAGTATAAAACTTTCTGCTGGCACTTGTTTCAAAGTGTGATATTGATGCAGTGTCAAATTTTCACCTAGGTGCCTCTGAGGCTGACATGTGTCTCACCGGACACACATTTACAGAAGGATACCTGTGTTTCAGTCGTAATTTTATATTTGAAAGTGTCTGATTGTATCTGCTAAAGACTGCTGCACTTGTATCATTTCCTAAATCAATGCCATCTAATGGTTCAAAAGTTTAAACTACAGAAACATACTGTACAATGAATATTGTGCTGTATCACTTGCTTTTTTATCCAGCTGCTACAGTGTAGAGTTACTTTTTACCATGGTGGTGGTTACTCGGTATGTTCTGGAAATTTATAGTATCTGATCCTCATTTAGAAATGAGAATGACTGATGTTTAATCAATAAATTAGTATTATTTTGCATATTTTATACTTGTGAATTATAAGTAATTTTAAAATTTATTCTGCTCTAATAGATCCCTAAGACTAGGTCTGATTCTGTAGACTTGTCTCTTTAAAAAGAATGCATAATTAATTAGTTTTTCAAATATCTATGGTGTCATTTGTGTTCATTAATGACTAATTCATAACCATGTATTAAGCTCATACTGTATTGAGCACCTGCATAATTCTACAGCAAGCTCAAATATATATTTTTTTTAATGGAGTTTCGCTGTTGCCCAGGCTGAAGTGCAGTGGCATGATCTTAGCTTACTACAACCTCTGTCTCCCAGATTCAAGCAATTCTCCTGCCTCAGCCTCCCGAGTAGCTGGGATTACAGGTGTGTACCACCACACCTGGCTAATTTTTGTATTTTTTAGTAGAGATGGAGTTTCACCGTGTTGGTCAGGCTGGTCTCGAACTCCTGACCTCAGGTGATCTGCCTGTTTCGGCCTCCCAAAGTGCTGGGATTACCGGCATGAGTCACTGCACCCGACCACTCAAAATAATTTAACATTGAGAGTCAACTTGGGAAAATAGCATAACCTATCTTCTTTGTTAAAATATGTTAATATATTGACCACTGACAGTTAAGAGTTAGAGTATGTGTAAAACAACATGGTTATAAAATAGCCTCAAGTTAACTAATAGAAATAATAGAAACTGATAACTTAATCATAATGACAAGGAGCAGTAGTTCCCCTCTAAATTATAGACTAAAACAATCATCTATTAAAATGATCATTTGGGAGACAACAAGCTGCATAATTTTTATAATGCATTCTCTATTATGTTATGTAAGTTGGCTTTACATTTTAGTTCAAATGAATACATTCAGAAGTACATTCTTTGGATCAGGTAGTATAACCCTCCCAAATCAATTAGCATCTGGGAGTCCAGATTATAACATGAGTGCGTATTTCAAGAAAAACTAATTCTAGTTAACTTGTGTGTTTTATTCATTCCTCATGACAAATAACAGATGTCATAAATAAATGACTTAAAGTCTCATAAAAAAATATTGCCCAGGTTTGAGCATGGCTTAAATTCCATGTCTGTGGTTATATTGTTTCCCTTTAAATTATCTACATGAATATCATTCAGTGTCTAAGATGTTCATGAAAATCATCAGTCACCATATCTGTAAATCATCTGAGTACGTGTACCAGAATTAAATGCAAACGTTGAATACATTTTTTTATTTACTGTGAATATAAAATTAGAGAGTTTGGTGAAATTCAGTATATTGAAGAGATGAACCAGTACAATAAATTCTCACAATGTCATTGATGGGTTCTTGGAAACTGTGACTTTAAGCAAAACTATTTCCTGCCTGCTGTGAGAATGTAACTCTTGTTTATATCAATTAGTCTGTGATAACACTGGTTTCATTAGGAGATACATTGTTTTGCTTAAAGTAGAAGTTTCCAAGAATCTGTTGATGATATTAAGTGAGCACTTCCTGTATTTTCTGAGTGAAGGGAAAATCTGATGAAGGAAATGAGTAGAAAAGAACATCCTTGAACAGCCTTGATCTATGGAGCTATCTAGTAGAAGTTTTGAAGGTCAGGATAAGATGAAAGGGAAGTTCGCTAGGTGGCCCTGAAAGGAGAGGGCAATGAGCAGCTGAGAGACACGGTTTAGCCATACTTGGTTGTGGGACTCCACTCTGGAATATCACACAGGCCACCATGGGGAGTGCTGGCAGGCGGGACCAGGTGTGCAGTGAGCACACAAATGGTACATTCCAACTGGGAGAGCCTGGCTCATTCTAAAGGAGACAGTTTTGCCTTGCATCCTAGGGAAATACTCATTGGAGGTCATTTGGATCAGCAGTTACCAAGTAATGTGAAGTAAAAGAATGATAGAGAAATAAAAGTCAGTGTATTCGTCTGTTCTCATACTGCTAAAAAGATACTACCTGAGACTAGGTAAGTTATAAAAAGAAATAAAAGGAGGTTTAATTGAACTCACAGATCCCCATGGCTGGGGAAGGCTCAGGAAACTTACAATCATGGCAGGAGGTGAAGGAGAAGGAAGCACGTCATGTCTTACATGATGGCAGGAGATTCAGCGTATGCGGGGGACACTGTCAGTTTTAAACCATGCATCTCATGGGAACTCCCTCACGATCATGGGAACAGCATGGGGAAAACTGCCCCATGATCCAGTCACCACCCACCAGGTCTCTCCTTGGCATGCGGGGATTACAATTTGACATGCAATTTAGGGGGGACACAGAGCCAAACCATATCAGTAGGGATGCATTGGGGTGGTCTTCAGTGTAGAATTGTGCAGACCGTGAGGAGTAGAGAAACTTTTCCTTGTGGTTGACACCAATGGCATCATTGTCAAAATTAAAGATTGTCATCTCAGTGGAGTATGGGCAGCAAGAGAACCCAGAGTGAAAGGATTTGGGTGGAAATTGTACGTTTCATACCGTCACAGCATGCGGCATTCCCCCGAAGGAGATTTCAGGAGAAGGGAAAGGAGGAGAAAGATTTAGCTGGTAGCAACTGGAAAGTGAGAGTGTAGCACTGAGGTCCAGAAATGACTTTTGGTGATTAAATGCAGGTCAAACAACTATTCTTAAGAGACATGACTGAAATATTTCTGTCAGTCTTACGCCTCAGTTGGCTCATCTTAAAAGCCTACATGAGCTCACATGTCTTTGTCACATGCTTCAGGCACACTTCACCTGCTAGGTAGATGGACGGATGGAACTGGATCACTGCAGACATGGCTTTGTTCTCCCATACAATTTCAGAGCAGCTAAGAGGAGTTAGGAAGGGCTGTTTTGTTTCTAATCCCTGTATTTGAATTTCAAACATTGGAAGCAGGGGATTTTCCATGGCCTAAAATTTATTGGAACAGAAAAGTCATGTTTTGGGAAGAAACCACCTGGAACTTTCATCAACTCTGGCCCAAATGAATTTCAACTTTAAGAATGTTCAATTCCATGGAAATGAGTTACATAAGCATTTACTATGCAGTAGCTTTCAGAGAGCAGAGGGATTGACTGATATTGATTGAGGTAGTATTTTTTTTATTGAGGATGCCACAAGTTTTTACTTTTAGAAAATACAGTAGATTAACTCATACCATAATAGTCTGTAACTTATAGGGACATAAATTCATAGAAAAAAATACCATACATTATAAATAGTAAAAAAAAAAAAAAGTCAATGAAATATGAATGAGTAAATATTGAGGAATACATATATTTAATTTTCTTCATTTATATTTTTATTTAAATTTTGTTTTTGAAATCAAGTTGAGCAGTGGAATATGTCAGTTTTGCTCAGTATTTCTCTTAAGACATTTATTTAGTGCCACCTATCGGCCAAGTGGCCAATTAAAGATAAAAAACTTGGTTATTTCATAGTTTATTTAGCATTTTAATCTTATGGATGACAATGTACAATGAAAGAATGCCATGGAGTATTTACATTTTATCAGTTGTAGTTTTATTCATTTCATGCCTTATATGTCTTCATTGGTATTTCAGCAGTAATTGCTGCATCGTTCAGTGGTTAAGTGTGTGATTCTGAAGCCAGCTCACCTGGGTTCAACTCCCAGCTTCATTGTTGACAACCTTTCAGACTTGGGAACTACTTAATCTATTTCCTTTTTTTTTTTTTTTTTTTTTCCGTAAAGCAGTGTGAAACCTACCCTGGTTCTGGGAATTAACAGAGAACCCACAGACACGTCTCATGTTAGAGCACTGCCTGGCACACAGTGAGCACAACACGAATGTTGTCTATGACTATTAACAAAAGTCAAATTCACTTTTGTTATTTGTTGAATGTTTTCTCTGTGCCAGACATAAAGCTAGTGCTCTACACAGCGGACATTGACAAACACTGAAGGAGTTAATTTTCCTGCGTGAGAATTAAGGAAAATGAGGTTTGAGGAATTCAGAAGACCTGCTCAGTGTTACATAATTTCTCATTAGCTGTGCTGGGGTGTGGAGGTAACCCCTTCTCACTCCAAAGCGCATGCATTTAACCATTTCCCTATATTTCCTGCTTGGGGAACAAGTTATTAATTACTAATAATGCCCCTTTTATCTAGAATAATCAAAACATCACTTATCAGACACAACACCAAAATAACTAGAAGCAGAATATTTTTAAAGATTATCCTATTTTTATGACTTTTTAAATAATTATTTAATGTAATATTATTAATGTTTAAAATGTGCTGTCATTATGTTCTTATTTTCACTGTATATATATCACTACATATTTAATCTTAGGTTATACAGAAAGAAACAAAAACTAAGAGTTACTATTATTTCAGTTTTTTTCAGAAAACATTTCTATCACTGCTATCAATTTACTTTTATCATCTTTAAAATTAAGTTATTATATATAGACCTAAAACATAAAGTTTTTGTAAGGAATTAATGTATGTTTGTCTCCAAAAATTCAAACTTCAAACACAGAAGTTTTAAATACTTCACTGTTATTACAACTTATAGCGTTTTTTATTTGTGGTTAGCACAAAATATTTTATAATATTTCACAGTATAAAATATTTCCAGATTAATTCAGTGCCTTAATGTAGCAGATGCCAGGAAATTTAAAAGTGAGATCAAGGTGGCTGGGTGCGGTGACTCACACTTGTAATCCCAGTACTTTGGGAGGCCGAGATGGGTGGATCACCTGAGATCGGGAGTTTGAGACCAGCTTGGCCAACATGGTGAAACCCCATCTCTACTAAAAATACAAAAATTAGCGACGTGGCAGCATGCAACTGTAATCCCAGCTACTCCGGAGGCTGAGGCAGGAGAATTTCTTGACCCCCAGAGGCAGAGGTTGCAGTGAGCCGAGATCATGCCACTGCACTCCAGCTTGGGTGACAGAACAAGACTGTCGCAAAAAAAAAAAAAAAAAAAAAAAAAGTGGAATCAAAGCACTTTAAAAAATAGAATAATGTTCTCAAAAACGCTATTAGAAATGACAGGGAACAGGAAAACAAGCCGGTGTATCAATAAGGTGTTACTTTGCTCCCTCGTGTGGCTGACACAGAAATCGCATGGAACATGACTATGGAAAGACAATACAATGAACTCTGCAGATTTTCATACGTTTTGGAGAATTGCTTGGTCTCCATCACCTCCACAGGCAGAGTCATTTGATGGAGAAGCAGTGACTTTTATTTTACTGTTAATGCTTAAGGAAACAAGTCAAGGAGGAATTTCAGCCCCCAGAGTTGGTCTGAGGAGCTTTGTCATAGCATTGCAAAGCCACAAACTTGTGAGTCTGCAGCAAAGTACAGTGCAGCCAGGGAAGGCCGCACAGCATCTCCACTGTGGGTTTCCCTGCTGCGCTGTGGGAGAGAGTGGTTGGTGTGGAGCAAAAACGTGGCACGGAGGATAAGGGGGGCTCAGGGTTCACAGGAGCGTGCGTGGAAAGTAAGGATTCAAAGGCATGTTCAATGCCGATGTTTAAATACATTTATTATTGTAAAATAAATTCTGAATATTGCTTATATTAATTCAAATGGCTCCCTTCCAAAATTCAAACATGACTGTTCTACTCAAGTTTGAAATCTCAGTAACATTTGTTAAGCTTGGGGCTGTGTATGAAGAGAATGGCTTTCCTTCTCTTATGTACAGGGAGAGTGCTGTGTCGTGAAGCAATCTATTATTACTTCATGAACGGCAGCCACAACTTGAGACATAGCATGCTAGTAGCTTGCATTTTACGAAAAAGCCTTAAAAAATCAATATGGTATTATATGAGCAGTGTAGAAATTTTCAGAACAAGAAGTATTCCCTGTATCTTTGCTGACTATTACTCTTCAATTTTATTTTTTAAAATATGAGTAGTTCAGTAAAATGCTTTCCTCTCCTACAGGTCATGTGCATCTTAGAAGCCTTTGGACATGCCAAGACCACACTTAATGATTCGTCCAGTTGCTTCATCAAGTATTTTGAACTGCAGATCTGTGAGAGGAAAAAACAGCTAACTGGAGGTAAGTACAGCGTTTGCAAACGTGGGTTTCTGGTGCTGGGCCCGCATGTGGCCACGTCGCACACAGCACACAGCGGAGGACACGTATCAATCAGTGCTGGGGAGGGAAAACCTATTCTCCACCATGACTGTGTGTATAAACATCTTAAGATACTTCTGGAAAGTTTTTATTAGATTAGAACAAGGATCAATACTCAGGCACTCAGTTGAGGGTGTGTATGTGTGTGTGTGTGCATACCTAGGATGTCAGGGTATAAGTGCTAAAGTTATTATGAATTGAAAAATATTCTCAAATGCAAGCTGGACCTTTTGAAGATGATTATTGTATAAACTATATAATGAGGAACCAAACCCAAACCAAACATAGCTGAAAGAAATCATCCTTACTGAACATAGAAACAAACTCAAATACTTTAATTGAATAAATAATACCTGAGTATTATATATAATTTCTTCACACAACACACATTGAAATCTATTTTAAATAAAACTGAATCCATATGTTTAAATGATTGAATTAAATCTAAACATCAAAATAATCACCGAACTAAACCCAGTTTCATATTTGATTAAATATTTAATGTATATTTTATGAAAACTCCTTATTTCAAATTTAACTAATTTAAAATTCACCTAGGATTTTACATCTTTCCAATTAAAACAGATTATTCATGCAAATTAATAATATAAATACAATTGTATGTAAAGTTTTTAATATACTTGAAGTAATCAGAATTTTTAAAAACTTTTGTAACAGCTGTGAGCACATAAACATATGTCATTTAACTATAAATGATTTCTGAAAGAGCTTAATTTTATTTTGCTTTTTAAAGTTACTCTATTTTCCCATCAGGAAACAAAAGTTAGTTTTGACTATAATCTAGAAATAAAAACATTGTATTTTGCAGAAAGTCTATGTCAAAATCAGATTTCTACGAATGAAATGTGATAGATAACATGTGTAAAAAGAGTATGAAAAGAGACTTTCAGATGTTGAAGTTACAGGGTTAATTTATGCGATAGGAAAGCTATTTGTTTATTTGTTTTTGAAACCCATGGCTTGGAGTTCAGAAGGTCTGCCCTGTTATGAAGGCCTCATCAGAGAACTGTTTCGAGCCTCAAGCTCTGGTTTTCAAGTCTCGGTTTTCTAGCACCTGGCTGCCTGCACTCCTCCAAAGGAAAGACCAGCATTTCCTTCTCTAATACTGAGAACAGTTATCTCCCTGAGCTTTTAGTGACTGGTGGGCTGTGGTGATGTTCTCTAAGAGAGTAGTATGTTCTCCAAAAGTAGGAAGCTAAAACACTTAAAGCTCCATGTTCCGGCCCCTTTGCCACTCAAACCTGTGGCCCAAGGACAAGTATTGTGTCATCACTTGGGAGTTTGTTATAGATGCAGAATCTGAGCCATACTCTGGATTGGCTGATGGAGACTGCAGTTTACAAGATTCCCAGGTGACTCACGGGATTGTCAGTGTCTGGGAGTGCTGAGAGCTGAAAGCAACCCCACGCATGTTTATGCACAATTAGTGCAAGGAAGAAAAGCTCATCTGGGGTGTCACCAGCATGACTTTTTCTTCTCAATTTCATGTTTCCTTTACCAAGAGGGAGAGAAAACAACTGGCTTCTGAGGGTGTTATTGATTACTTTTTTTTTCCTCCTTTATTTTTCTGGATAGTTTAGGAATGTTAATTTAGAAAATAATTATATACACATATTAAAAAGAACTGGAAAATTCTGTCATAAACACTGATTAGTTGAGCCTTCTGTTAATCAACAATCTCCATGAACACGTGGTCACTCAAATCTTCAGCGCCATCAGCCCCACACGTGCCCCTCAGGCAGCTTGTCCAGGCAGCGTTGAGAACCAGAGATGATGTATATTCCTAATGATGGGCCTGGAGCCGTTGAAGGCCCTGAAAAGCCCTCTGAATCATTAGGGAGTTGTGATCGTAAATTCGATATAATTTCAGCCTTGCGTAGTTACTTTTTCTCTTATACAAATGGCAATTGGGGCATTGATGACAGGTGTGCTCCACATTTCTCTACGTGCCCCGTGGACTTTCTACTCATTCTGTTCTGCTAATTAACATCCTCAACTTTGTTCTTATCACTTATGTTTGTTTGTTTGATAGCTTCCTGCTGTGTTCTTTTAAAACTCTAGACAAATGATCTAGTGATCTTTTTTCGTGTTTTTTATTGGAGAGTAATACAACTGCTATAAAAGAAAGTAACAAAGCCAGTGCTGACCGAGATTGCATTCACAGGAGTCTGCCACCTAGATCAGAAACATGGTAGGACCCACAGTGCCCTGAAGGGGTGAGACTGGGAGCTCAATTCTTTATTTCCTGCTTTTAAGAAGAGAAATAAAAGGAACATGTTCAGAAAATGTTTATCAGAAGAGTGAAAGTTCCAATATCATGTTTTTTGGAGTAAAGTTTTGACAAAACTAAAAATGTTTACACCGTAAAAGAAATAGGACAAGTTTCTTCAAGTATCCCCTACTGAGACCAGGTTCCAGGACTGAGGAAGGCTCAACTCACTCCCCTGTGGGCTGTTTTCTTCCAGGCTCTTGGTACCTCACTCACCCAAGAGTGGAAGAGAGGACCCCACAGGCACGGTGCGCTCATAAGTAAATATCAGTCCCCAAAGAGTTTTGTAGAAAGTGATTTATTTAGGCAGAGAGAGAAGAAAAGGAGAAAGAAATGGATAGAGAGAAGAGCAGCTCCCACCAGGTTGTAGAAGGGGATCCAGATATGATGTCCACCCCAATGTGGGGGACGGGGAATTTAACCTGGGAGAAATCCCCACCCCATTTGATTTTTTATGTCCTATGAAAGGCGTTCCTTTAAACTTCCACTGGAGTGATTGATCTTTGATTTATTTCCCGTGTGTGCAAAAGTTAAAGGAAGACCTCTAAGCTCCCGGATGGAGAGGTGGGTGGAGGTATGGCACTGGGAAGTTCTTGCCTTTGAAACTATGCCCCTTGTGGACCCGGGAAGAGAATACATTCCCTCACTACCACGTGGAAAGGGTGTTGAGTATAAAGATGTACTACCCGACCTATAAAGCGCGGGCTGATGTTTCCAAGAAGGAACATCTTCACTCAGTCATCAGGACCTGCCGTGGAATATCCTCATGGCTGCCACGTGCTCTCTCACACCAACGCTGGCTCTGTATAAACAAGAGGAAGGGGCAGACACCAGCTGGACCAGATAATTTAAAAGATGCTGCCTAGTGCCCAGCATTGTTTAAGCTCTGTTAGCCATGGATCTGATGCTCCCATGTCTCTCAGAATAACTTAATAGCACATACTTGTCTCCTGTGCCTGTTCACATAGAATGAGCGGGATGGATATGAGAATGTGTTAGAGTATGTCAGTGTTCAAAGCTGCAGTCGCAAATGAATGCCAATATGGTAGTTGGAAACAACAGAAATTAGTTCTGGAGGTTAGAAGTCTAGAATTTAGGTGTCTGTAGAGGCACGAGCTCTTGACTTCTCTAGAGGGATCTCCCCTGCTCACTTCTAGCTCTGATGGTTGCTGCTGATCCTGAGTGCCCCTTGGCTTGGAGATGCATTGCTCCCATCAGATGCATTGCTCCAATGTCTGCCTCTGTTGACTCACGGCCTTCTTCCTGTGCCTCTGCTCTTCTCCAAAGGACCCTGGTCACATTGGATTAGGACACGTCCTACTCCAGTATGACCTTATTGTAACTTGAGTACAGTAGTTTCACCCTTATCTAATGTTTTGCTTTCTGTGGTTTCAGTTACCCAAGGTCAACTGTGGTCCAAACATATTAAATAGAAAATTCTCAAAATAAACAGTTCGTAAGTTTTCAATTGCCTGTTGCTTTGAGTAACGTGATGAAGTCTCATGTCCTCCAGTTCCATCCAGCCTGGGAAGCGAATCATCCCTTTGTTCAGCGTATCTGTGGTGTTTACACTACCTGCCTGAGAGTCACTTAGAGCTCTCAGTTATCAGATAGTGCCAGTTTCCTGGTGCTTGTGTTCAATAACCCTTATTTTACTTAATAATGGCCTCAGACTGTAAGAGTGGTGAGGCTGGAAATTTGGATAGACCAAAGAGAAACTGTAAAGTGCTTCCTTTTAGTGAAAAGGTGAAAGTTCTCAACTTAATAAGGAAAGAAAACAAATTGTATGCTGAGGTTACTAAGATCCATGGTAGGAAACAATCTCCTACCCCTGGAATTGTGAACCGTATATTGTTATAATTGTTCTATTCCATTATTAGTTATTCTGTTAATTTCTTGCTGTGCCTAATTTATAAATTAAATTTTATAGGTGTGTATATATAGGAAAAACATCATGTATACAGGGTTTGGTACTATTATCAGGCTCAGGTATCCATTGGGGATCTGAGAACGTATCCCCTGATGATGAGGGGTAACTATTGTATCTCTGCATTGGTGCTATTTCCAAAGAAGGTTACATTCCAAGGTATTGGGGATGAAGACTTCAATATATACTTTTTGTAGGATACAGTCCCTCCTGCAACAAAGAGCAATGGAGGTCTGTTGTGTGAAGTTTTACTTTAAAATGATTTTCAGTTTAAGAATGAATATCATCACTGCTCAAAAATATAGACATTGAACACTTTAAGAAGCTATCAGTAAATGATTAGTGATACTTTTAAATCCATCTGTTGCCAAGACTCCTTTTATGAAAGAAAAATTAAAAACACATTAACTTAAACTATTTTACATACATTTTAAAGAGAACTGAGTCATTCAAATCAGTCCCCTGTAAAAGCATTCTGAATTATAGATGCTCACTAACATAGTTAATCAAATTGGGGTGAGGCTACTTTATCTGAAACCAGGTAAAATAAGTGTTGATTACAGATTGAGTTTGTACTTTAGGTAGACTGTTTTTCTTTAAATTATCAGCATTTATGAAATAGTTGTTACCACCTTTTTGGACAGGGAGGATCATCATACTAATTTAAAGGTTGATAGGTGCTGTTTCTTTCATTGTTACTATTATACTTTTATTATTTATTTATTCATTTATTTATTTTGAGACAGAGTCTCTCTCTGTCTTCAGGCGCCAGGCTGGAGTGCGGTGATGTGCTCTCGGCTCACTGCAACCTCTGCCTCCCGGGTTCAAGCAATTCTCCTGTCTCAGCCTCCTGAGTAGCTGGGACTTGTCAAATCTTTCATCAGAGATGCAACCACAAATGACAATATAAAAAATATCAGGCTCAGTTTTACGAAACACCAACTATAAATAAGGAAGGATTATTTCTGGTTTGGAGGAAAACGTGATTTATGAATAACATTCTAGTCTGGCTTCTAACAGTATTTTCCCAATCTGATTATTTATTTTAGAATATAATTGTTTAGATTCCCTGGTGTACGTGCCACCCTCCCTCAGGATTGAGTGACTTATACAACATCTTACTATCATCCCACAGACAAGTTTGTAAAAAGTTACTGTATAAATGAAAGGAAAACTTTGCCAACAATGACTTAGTTTTAGCCATACAGTACCTTTTATTTGAGACTTGAGGTAATTTGCTAATATCATTGCCTGAATCTCTACCAATTTGTATTTCTCATCTGATCATGCCAAGGGGTTTCTATTGTGTGGCATACAAGTCCATTTATGACATTAATGGCATATTCATATATGTTTTTCAAAAAGTTATGTTCCTGAATACATATGTATATACATATGTGTGTCTATACATATATGTGACCATATAAGTTATGGTCCTGAATACATATATATATATATATATACACATATGAATGTATATACATATATATGTTTATATATACATATATAACATATGTATATACACACATATATATGTACACACACATATACCTATGTATATAATATGTATATACACACATATATATGTATATACACACATATATATGTTTGTGTGTGTGTTTACAGATTATATGTAACAATATGCAATAAAGTATTTCATAGGGCTATACAGTTTTGTTCATTGTGAAAAAAAGTTGGGGAAATAAGATTTCTTCTCTTTCAAGAAAGAAAAGTTCCTGCCCTTGTCCTTCCCATTGACTTCCAGAAACTTCCAACACCCACTCTCATCCTGTTGCACTTATCTCATTATGGGTACATGACCACTTAGGGCTTCTTCCTGGAAAAGGAATGACAGTTCTTTCTCTTCTGCACAAGATCATTCCCTGTATTTTATGGGTATGAATCTATAAAGTTTTCATTCATTTTAGAGTGTATGCAGTTTTTTATGTAGTAGGCAAAAACTGTCTCATGGAACATACCCAGATAAAGTAGAATAATATAGTGGCTTCATTCTTATCAAATAATCACTTTATTGTTTTTCAATCTTCAAAATATGTGATAGTGATATTTTTAGTTAGCTCTTTCTTATTTTAATTTGCTCACAAGTCACCTGTTTCCTGGGAATGACAAATCAAGTTGTAAAACCATCTTCATGCAAGGCCTCTGGGCACATGGAAAGGGCCTTCTAGATGGAACTGCAGGTTGGCCATCGGGCTGTCCACTCAGGTGAATGGGTGAATGTCACTGATCGTCTTTACCCAGCTTTAAAATGACTCAGACTCCACAGTCTCCTATGTTCTCTTTAGCTACTTTTCATTTAATTGGAAATAAACCATTTTTGACGTTGACTATATCTGGTATCATGATGGAACTATTAGTGGTTTAATCGGGCTGCCTCTGAAAAGGAGCCCGTGACAATAAAGGGTTCCAAGCACACTGGCTTCGGCGCATCTTCAGAAATCTGATTCGGCTGAGAGGCTTGTGAAAGGAGCACCGGACCCGCCATGCCCCAAATCTCACTTCGCAGCTACATGTTCAAAACTGAGTCATTCTGTTTACGCAAGGTAAATCTTAGCTATTGACCAAGTAATTTTGCCAGCAAGAACATGACCTCCTCTTCTGGAATATTCATTATTGAAGAGAATTCTGTTCACCAAAATCAGATTGAAGGACTTTCAGAATGTCACCATATTCCAGGAAATACAGTATTTTATGGTCTCCCATGGCTACTGTGGGTTAGGGGATAGTTTCTTTTGAAAGAAACTATCTTTTCTTTTCTTACACTTTCCTCAAGAAAGTATAAGAAAAAAAGTGTTTTCTTTTCTTACACTTTCCTCAAGGGCTTACTTGCAAAGGACTGGAAGACATTGAGAGTCCATCAGGCCATTCTTTTAACTGTGCCCAGAATGTGCAGAGGGCCAAATTCATCCCCATCAGCAATGCATTCAGCGAGCTCAAAAGGCAGATGTTTGCTTGATTCTAAGCTCTGGGCTCCCTCTGTAGTTCTGACGAGCCACAGGGCCTGGGGTTGAGTCCTGGCTCATTTATTTTTTGCCCACTGGCCTTGGGCAGCTCACTGGATCTTCCATGCCTCATTTTCTCCTTCTGTCCAAGGGGGATAACCATCACCCCAAACTCTTAGAGTTCCCACGAATGCTCAATATGTTAACACTGCTCTTTAAATCATTCCCTGCTTTCTTTTTCTTTCACTTTTATTTCAAATGTTAGATTCTCTCTTTCCCAGAAATAAGTGGGAGGAACTCAAAAGGAAGGGAGGTCCAGAGTCCCCCTGAGGAATGTGAAGAATATTTGGCTTTTGGTGTGGGTACCCTGAAGATACCCAGGTCTATTTAAGTTGAAATTGAAATTTACTAGCAATAGAAAGTATCTTGCAGTAAAAATATCCAGGCTATGTTTCCTATTTAGGAAATTTAAATCTTAAAGTTAACAAAAGTGAAATGGAAAATATATGAGGGCCTTTACTTTGTGTTTTTTCCAAATCCTGATGTTAAATAAATGAACTAGAGATATAATAAAAGATGAGTAATCATATTTGTTACCATCATCAAATAGTCTTAGAACTATATGCTTAGCAGGACGATCTTTTAAAAGTTTTGAAGTGCTTTAGTTGCTCTTATGTGAAGAGCAGCATCGTTTATTGCAAACAGCCTGGGCTTAGGAGACAAGACAGTTGGGTTTAAATGTGAAAAGGCCTGCAACAGAATTTAAATGAGGCGATGTTAGAAAGACACTAGAATAGTGTCTGGTACATAGTAGGTGCTTTAAGTGGTAGTGCCTTCATCCTGGAGTCTGAGGAATCTTGGGACCTTTGTGTCTTTTCTTCTTCGTATTAGGGATAGGGAAAATGAGGCCCAGAGGGGTGCAGGGATTGGCAATGTCAGACTGAGGAACAGGATCGGTCCATTTGACTCCTCCAGGAGGCACTTTCACTTAGGTTATACCACCAGAGTGATCACCACCCTGACCGTGAATAATGAGATGGAAACAAATGCAGAGGTGTGAAAGAGAAAATATTTGGCTATCCTAATTAATTGTTAGTACACTTTTGGTGGTTGCTAATTGAAGGCATGACAATACTTTCGGGGAACAGGCCCTAAGTGGTCACATACCCGTAACGAGACGGGTGTGACAGGGTGAGAGTCGGTGCTGGAAGTTCCTGGACGTCAACGGGAAGAACAAGGGCAGGAATTTTTATTTCTTGAAAGAGAGGGAAGTTTACTGCCCGCACTTTATTTTTTCATAATGAACAAAAGCTGTATATCCCTATGAAATATTTTATTGCATATTATGTTACATATAATCTACAAACATATATATTTTTTCAGCACCAAAACTTTTTGGAAAACATATATGAATATGTGGACACTTGTAGAGAATTGCAAGTGTGTTTCTAGTCAAAAGTATTTCTGACATAAAAGAGCTTTTAAAACACAGAAGTCCTGAGAAGTTAAGAGCTCAGTTAGTAGAATGTTTTTCTATGTATGAACACTTACCAGAATGTGTCCTGAAACCTTTTTCACTTAGAAACCCGTCATATTCCTTCCACTTTTATGGTTCCATTTCAGACACAATGAAAAGGTCTGAATTTCTCCATTTGAAAGAATATTAGAGTCTCATGGCAACTTGAATTTTGGGCTGTTTTGTGTTTGCCTCTATCTAAAAGCTCCCTCAAGAGGTATGCCTATTTTGAAACCCTGCTGATCAGAATTCTGCTAATCCACAGCAATTTTATTCACTGCTGGAGATGAGCTAACCAGGTTGATTAATAATTACAGTGTTTTTGAATTTAGATGAAATGTATTGAAGAGACTTCATGTTGTGGAATTTGATTAGTTTTGAAAACTGCTTCAAGCAGAGCTTGCATATTGGCTGTGGTAAGTGGGGCTTAGCCAACCCTCTCTCTAAGAACGGTAGCATGATGACGATTCCCTTCTCCCTTCTCACCTGATACTTCATGCTTAAAGACTAGGAAGAGAAGGAAGATTATCATGGCAGGTTATTTAAAATGTCTTTAGATTTTTAAAAAGTATCCTCTTGATTAGTAAATTAATTCAAGACTAATATTATTAATATTAAACAGAAAATGTTTTCAGCAAAGAATTTAAGGAGGAAAAGAATATTTAAAACTTAACTTGAAATTGCCACCTGATTGATTCTCATGGAGACAGGTGTACACGCACCCACGTACACATGTTCATCCACTGAGGTTTGTGACTAGTTCACGGCTTGACACCACCCCAGTTCCAATTTTACCATCACCTTTGGGCTTTACTGTTACCAGTGAAAGGGATATTTTGAAAGACCTTTTATTTATGCAGTCTTGGCAACTTTTCCCAAAGTTGTCTCATTAGACAACTTTTCTCACTAAGGGATATTAATTTTGAAATTTTTAAAATCTTCAATAACAATTCTGATTAGCTAAACTGGCCACTTACTAAATGCATGGGAAAGCACTGTAAAGAGTGGTTCCAGTTGTTCGAGCAGATTCACTATATAAAATTAAACTGGGAGACATCACATTTTTGCTTTTAGTGGCTGGACTTTAGAATAATTCTTAGCAGATTCATTACATGAGATTTTTTTAAAGTTCAAATGTAGGAGATAATTGTATCTGTTTGCTTTTCTAAGAACTGCCATTCATTAACACCCCTCATCCAAATAATATTGATAATAGATTCTTACTTCAAAGAGGAAAACTATAATAATTCACATTTGCATTTAAAATTGAAATATAGGTCTGGTGTGGTGGCTCACTCCTGTAATCCCAGCATTTTGGGAGGCCAAGGTAGGCAGATCACTCAAGGTCAGGAGTTCAAGACAAGCCTGGCCAATATGGCAAACCCCTGTCTTTACTAAAAATACAAAAATTAGCTGGACGTGGTGACATGAATCTGATCACAGCTACTCAGGAGGCTGAGGCAGGAGAATCGCTTGAACTGGGGAGGCGGAGGTTACAGTGAGCCGAGATCACACCACTGCACTCCAGCCTGGGCAATAGAGCAAGACTGTGTCTCAAAAAATAAATAAATAAAAATAAAATGGAAATACATAATCTGAATATTCATAATGATAAAAATAAACCTATATTCACTTTTTAAAATGTTCCAGAAACAATGAAATTTGCAGCATGCCAAAAATACAGTCATCATTTTAACCAACACTAGCTTCTAAATTGCTGACCTTAATCTGTAAAGCAAAATTGAGGCTGTGATTCCCATATTGCAGTTTTTGGCATTTTTTATTTTGTAAAGTTTTGAAAACAGAGGACTAAATAAGCATTAAATAGTAGTCCTATACCACATATGTGGGGTCACAAAAAAAGGAGAAGATGTCTAAACACTGTTCACACTGAACATGTATTAAACTTTAGAGACACCTCATCTACCTCATCCTAAAATATGTTCTGTATATTAAACTATATCAGTGTGAATTCAGATTACATTTTCCTTTGCTGCAGTGGGTTTCTTCCAGTGTTTCTGGCAGTGAAAGACCATGGTCTGTCTCCCTGGGGCTTAATAGTGTGGTCATATGTAATTCTGATCTAGTTACTGGGAATGCCTGTCAGTGCCTTTAGTGGAGCACTTTCTGAACAGTGTACATTAATATCCACCATATCAACATGGCCAAGACTCAAACAGTGAGACATTAACGAGGAAAATTCCAAAGCTTATTTCAAATCCTTTGTTACAGGTAAGAGCAAATCTCGTTTCAGATTATATTTGTGCACCAAGTTCTTCGTTGAATACGGGACAAGGAAGGATGTCCCCTTAAACCATGTCTTTTCAGCATCATATTGAGAGTCCTAGCTCATGCAATAAGACAATACAATAAAATGTAAATAGATGGGAAAGGGAGAAATCAACAATCCTTGTATCTCTTTAATTAATATGTGTTAATTTATGGAAACGAAATGAATACTGCCATTTAACAGAATCACTTTTCTTTTCCCAACCAGCCAGAATTTATACATATTTGCTAGAAAAATCCAGACTTGTTTCACAACCTCTTGGCCAGAGCAATTTTCTCATTTTCTACCTGTTGATGGATGGGTTATCTGCTGAGGAGAAACATGGACTTCATCTTAATAATTTATGTGCACACCGGTGAGTGACAAAGTACTTTGTATCTAAAAGCCATGCTTTCAAATCGGGATTGCAGTTTGGTAGCCTTTAATTATCTTCTTACTTTCCAGAGACAAAATGGTGAGTAAGAGATAACTGTTGGATACTGTTGGGTTGACACTATCCACATAACAATGTTCTGTTTATTAAATGTTTGGGTGAAGTTGTATGTGTGTGAACAAACATATTTCTGTTTTACTAGTTTTTAGATCAGAAAAAAATTGAGCATATATAAACTCCTGTATTCCTTTTAAGTATTTTGACTGTAACATTAGTTAAGCATTCCTAACCTATGGCCTTGTTTTGAGATAGTGGGCAATATGATTTGAGTAAGTATGAGTATTCATTGGTGTCAGATGAAGTTATATCATGGATTAAGATGCACGCACACATAACCTGAGGGGCTGATTCCCTTTCCTGGAGGAAGAAAGCACTTGTGTTAAGACTAGGATGCCTTGGTCATAGATTGATGGGAGTGACAGGCCATGTAGACAGTGAGTGAAGAACGTTTTCTCAGAGTTTGCGCTTCGGCTAATGGCCTGGTTTAGTGTGTCTCCACCACAGGGATTAGTCCAGATGGCATTAGGATGCAACAAAGAAACAATATAGGAAATGAACCCCATTCAGAAGAGAAGGTGGTGGGAGAAGAGAGCAAGAGAGAATTGGATTCTGATCCAAACTCAATTCAGTGGCAGGGGTGTGGGAACTAAACTCTGAGGGACGTGTGAATTGGCTTCAGATACCTGCTGACACCTTATCTGTAGTTTATGGGGTGTTTATTGTTAGATCTAGAGGAATGGTGTGAGTTTGAACAATTTTAGGAGAACTTTTGTGAGAGAAACTAAAGGATGCTATAGGAGAAAGCCACACACACACACACACACACACACACACACACACACAGACAGAGAGAGAGAGAGAGAGAGAAGGACTGTTTCTCTCACCTACATGTAGTCAAGGCAGTGGTTAAGGCCAGGTGATTATTGAGAGAACATATTGTGGGGGGGCTTCTTCAACAAGCCTCCTCTTGAATACACACGTTGGCTGCTTTAAACCTGCACGAATATCTCTGGTTTTCTCTGCTTTGCTGTGCTATTTCTCTATCTGAAGCCATTATATTCTGATTGGGGAGACATTAACAAACAGGTCCGTCATAGTCGAGGTGGTATGATACATAAATCAGGGTTGGGGAACAGAGGAGCAGGTGAGTGTCCTGCTTTTAGAAGAGTTAATCGGGAGCCTCCTATCATGTGGTATCTGTGGTACAGACACCAGAGAAGGCCATTCACAGATGTGGAGGGTGTCCAAGGCAGATGGAAGTGTGCAAGGATCCTGAGGGAACATACTCATTGTTCGAGGAGAACATGAAGGCCAGGAGCTGAGATTAGAGTTGTATGGGAAAGAGGGAGGATAATAGCGACAACACGAAAAGAACAGCCATGGTCAGAAATTTAGATTTCATTCCGAGTTGGCTAGAGGTGATTGGGGGTTCTGAGTATGCAAGGGAATTGGTTTTCACTTTGAAGGTGACTTGCGTCTGTGGAGATGTCCCTGTAGTAGTCCCAGCTGGAAGCAGAGAGCTAAATTCCTGGTGTGGTCGTGGGGAGGTGTTGATGGCCCTGATGGGAGTGGTGGTGCAGACGGTGAGGAAGGGAAAAACACAGGTTACGCTCTGAAGGTAGGAAGGTCGGGATGGATGGACGCACCTAAGGTAGGATATGAGGTAAAGAGATCAAGAATGATTCCTGTGACGGTGTCCTGAGCAACACACGGTGTGGTTGTGCCATTTACATGGTGACGAGGCTGGGGGGATCCAGGGTGCTGGGGAGGGGAAGAGTGGTCCGAGAGCCAGTGCTGCTGGTTTGAGACCGCAAGCTGGAGATGCAGGAGTCAAGAGGGCACTGGGGAGAGGAAGATTTTCCGGGGTGCTGGAGCCTGTTCAAGGCTGAACTCCTAGAACCACCTGGAGAAATGACCGGACAACCTCTGTCCCGCCGCTGCCGTGACGGGCGAGTGATGGTGCAGCTGTGCTCAGGGGAAGAGAATGAATTGGCCTAGCTTACTACCACATTACTAATCACTGTCGTTAAATTTCGGTGAAGACATCCAGGGCTATGGATATAGTTTGTCATGTTGTGTAGGTGGAAAGTAGTCAAGAAGTGTAAAAGGCCTTATCAAAATTGTGTTTTATTTACAAGGAAAGACTATTTTAGAGTTTTCTCTTCCCAAAATACAATAGAAACTTAGAAGAAAGTGCTAATATTAAAGTATGATAGCCCAGGCAAAAGTAATATAAATATAAAAATTCCAAGCTTCCAGGACATTAGAAATATTTTAAATCAAATCCCTTCATGTTATAAAGGAGGAAATCAAAGCCAGAGACATGAAGAAGCTTGTACTCAAGTGAATCCCTTTTATGCAACAGCAGTATTGACAAAACCCATCACTCGAAATTAACTTTGTGTTTTTCTACCTTGAACATGGATAATTGAACATGTTGACCCTGGGAGGAAGCACCTAATTGGATTCTAGGGCTTGCATGCTGGGAGATAGCCTGTGAGGAAGAGAAGAGCTCTGGGCTTCTCTGCTCCCAATCCTTCGAACTAGCAAAAGCTCAAAGCTTCGAGCTGATATGTGGTTTAGAGTGCATCTCAGTGTGTGTGTGTGTATGTGTGTGTAAGTGTGTGTGTATGTGTGTGTGTATGTGTGTGTATGTGCATGTGAGTATGTGCTTGGCATTGCAGACATAGCCAGTGATGAAGAAAAAAGAAATAATCTAATCTATAATTTAAATAAATGATGTAACTTCTTGATCTATGGTTTGGATGAGTCTTTTGAAGTGTGTGAGTGTATGGGAGAAAACAAGGATTTCTGTATTGAGCTTCAATTCTGATATTCGTTTCTCTTTGCAAAAATGAGTTTGGAGTCACTTAGGCTATTTAGAAAGTCAAACAGTCAAGGGTGACTTTATAAGGAGCTCCAGGAAAGAACTCAGGAAAATCATGAATAATTCAATTATCTTGAACAAAGCAGTTATTTTATTAAAATGTATCATAAATATCTAATGTGTGCAAAACAACATTTCCCATGGAAATATTCACTACCCTCAAGATTCATAAATACATCAATTGGAGCATTTGTACAATGGCAATTTCACAGGAAAACTTTAGGTAAAGCAAGCTGTTTTTCACGTTACAACACAATACACATCACAGTATTTTTGTGGTTCACGTTATGCTAGTCTTCTCACATTTATATTACTGGTGGATCTTCTCACTTTTACAATCTTGGTTAGGTTTGGGGAGTTCATATTAGTTTAATGTTTAAATTTAGGTTGGTGTCTAATCTTTGTTTAGTAACTATGAGTATTAAGTTACATAATTTTGGAAACTGTTTGGGTTGCTCACAATTAGAAATATAAACCTGAATTTGCGAGGCTTCTAACTCTTCACAAACTGATGATCCTTCTGAATCTCTTTCTTAAAATTGGTACTCATAGGTAAAGGATATTGCTATCTGTAGAATGCTTAATACCATGTGTTAAAAAAAACTAATGTGGCCAGAGAAGAACTCTGTGCTTTTATATTTGAGTCCTTGTGGATGAACTATAACCTAGCTTAATAGGCAGACAAGATTGAAAACCTAACTTAGGAGTTTGCACCTGTAACAATAGCTGAGTCTTAGCCAATCCCAGTGGCCATATGTCAACCACTCATAGACTGTTGAGTGATCAGTTGTTCAGATAAGACAAACACCAACCTATAACCAATCCAGCTCTTCTACTTCTCTGCTGATGTCTGTATGGCACTTCTCTTTTTTTGTCTATAAATTTGTTCTGAGCACAAGACGTCCCTGGAGTCTCTCTGAATCTGTTGTGATTCTGAGGGCTGCCTGATTCTACATATATGTAGTATATCTACTATTATTAAGTAGATAATTATATTACTATTGTGAATAATGAGTATATCTCCTATTAATATATGTATTATATATTATATATAGTATATCTACTATTATTAAGAATGACATTATTATCATCACATCTACTTGTCTGATTTTTTCAAAATAATATTTCCATTTCTGTTATGTAGAATAAAGCAGCCTGCATGTGGCCACATAAACACAGCGTCTTTTAACTGATTCACTCATTCCACAATGCAGCTTTTAGTGGAATTCGGATGAAGTACACTGAGTGCTAAAGCAAATACTACAAAAACTACAAGCCTTCTTTCACATTCATTCTGTCTCTTCTTTGTTCCATAACAACTCATTAGATACCTGAATCAAAATAAAATATACATGTATCAGTAATTGAGCTAAAGGCATATTCAATACTTGTCATATCTTATGTGATTAGATCTCCAGAGAGAAGAAAACATTGCTGTAATTCCTCCCACCTCTTCATTGTTTTTTTGTTTTTGTTTTTGTTTTTTTGAGATGGAGTCTCGCTCTGTTGCCCAGGCTGGAGGACAATGGCGGTATTTTGGCTCGCTGCAACCTCTGCCTGCTGGGCTCAAGCGATTCTCCTGCCTCCGCTGGGATTACAGGGTTATGGCACTATGACTGGCTAATGTTTCTATTTTTAGTAGAGACGGGGCTTCACCATGTTTGCCAAGCTGATCTCACGCTCCTGACCTCAAGTGATCCACCGGCTTTGGTCTCCCAAAGTGCTGGGATTACAGGTGCGAGCCACTGCACCTGGTCTGTAATTCACTTTTATCATTAAAGATACAAAAGTGGTTTTTACATTCGACTCTGTTTTTAAAGGTGAAAATGTTGAAAAGAGGTTTTTACCTTCGACTGTTTTTAAAGGTGAAAATGTTGGAAGTATCACATGAAAATTTATGGAGGTTTATTTCAGCATTAAAATGGATGTAAAACTACTTTCTGGATTGTGACATAGGAATGATATTTAGAAACAGCACATAGGATGTGTGCCTAACCAGAAGATAAGTGATACAAATATAGACCTCACCTCCTGAGGCTTAACTGCATGAAAACAGTATTCATAACACTTTGCATAGGCGTCTTCCTCTGCAGATTATTAAAACAACAACAAAAAA
Organism: Cheracebus regulus; assembly: GCA_963574635.1. Lineage (NCBI taxonomy): Eukaryota > Metazoa > Chordata > Mammalia > Primates > Pitheciidae > Cheracebus > Cheracebus regulus. The sequence goes on along the minus strand of CAUYQU010047359.1, from coordinate 32,609 downwards.
GTCTCTAGGTTTCTGTATTTTGAGCTGTGGCAGTAAGACTGCATGGATCTGGAATTCCACAAGAGGGCGAGCTCTCCATAAAGTCAGATGAGCAAAACAAAACAAAAAAATCCAAACCAAAAAATTAAAATAAAAACAGAAAAATGAAGAAACACAAACATAAATGCTGGTTACTAAAAGTTCCTTTTTCATTTATTGTTCTTCCTGTATTGACTGCTTTCCCCTAAATCCGCCCCCCCCACACCCAACAAACACACACACACACACACACACACACACACACACACACACACACCTCCAGCTGTTTGTTTTATAGGTGCTATTTAAATTTTTCTTTCCCTTTGTATATCACACAAACATTACATTTGGTGAATGAATGTAATATCTGCTTTTGGGAATTGAGATTTAATGAAAGCTAGAAAGAGTAATTCATTGTTTATCTTCAGCATACCTTAAACAGCTTAGATGGGTTTAGTCCCAGAAAAGCTAGGCTCCTAAATCCAAAAAGTTATTCTGAGTCTCCTTTTGTATTGATTAATGGTGGAAATGATGGTGGTGCTGTAGGAGAACATTTGTCAGTAAAGGTCAGATTTTGAATTCTAAGTTGAAAGTAAGCAGTGTTTGACTCAGAGTGTGTGACCTGTTTCTAACCCGTGTAGCCCTGAAAGGAAACGCTGAGTCACCGTGAGCTTGAACTTGTGATCCTGCTAGGAGCCATACCTGTCACGGGGAAGCCATGGCAGGCAGCTCCCGTGAAGGTTTGCTTTCCGCTAAGGGTTTATTATGAACAATGAACCTAATCTGAGAGTGTCACATAAAAAGTTTAAAAAGAGGTAAGGGAAAGAAAGCTTAAATACCATGTGGAAGGGAGTCTTCATTATTATATAATAAGCTATTATTTAGCAAGTAGCTTGAAGGTGCTCCCAAGACAAAAATTCAAGACAAGAGGTGCTTCCGTCAGTTTCTTACAGACTCCATTATTGATAACCTCAATGACAGCCGCAGCCATGATCAGTGCAGCTCATGGGACCCTTCCCTGTGCCAGGCACTCTCTCTGCGGTGTCTGTCTCTGTTCACTCACTGAAGCCTCATCCACAGCTAAGCAGAGGGTGCACGGCTGTGTCTGTACTGTATAGTGAGATGTCACCCAGGTGCCGAGATCTGAGTCCAGGCCCTGCTCACTTTATCCCTAAACTGTCTCCACAACAATCCTGCCTATAAGGTGGCAATCACTGGCGTTACCTCCTTGTGTGACTGAGATTTTGAAGGAAATTAAAGAGAAAGCACGAAGTCTGAGTCTGCATGTCTGTCTTTATTTTAAATGGCTTAAGCAAAACTAACTCGTGACATTCTAGAGATTGCCACCTCTAATGACTATGAAAACAAACGACTCTAGGTCTTTATTTTAATCTAGAAGATCATAAAACTTTCAGAACTAACAGAGCTTTTGTTAGCCTAGGTGGACAGTGTAGCCATTCTATGAGTGATTGGACTACCTATGTAAAGTAGCAAGGACATTTCACTGTGAAATGAGAGTGAGAGGAGTCGGTCAGTGGCTTCCATCCTTCCTTCTGTTCTTGAGTTTAAGTGTCCAAAGGAGAAAAGACGAAAAAAGACATGAGTATCAGGTGCTGTGCTCTGTCTCTTTCATTAATCTTCAAAACCCTGTGAGGAGTGATGAGCATCCCCAGTGTTATATCTAATAAGTCAGAAGCCAGATATGTCACTTGTTCAGGATATTTACCTGGAAAATTAGGTAAAAGAAAGAGGTGGATTTCAAACTAAGGTATGTTTGGTTTAAAATTTCTGTTCGTCAGAACTCCTTGATTGCTAGTGGTAGATTCCCAACTCTAACACAGTTAAAGAAAAAACGAAAAGAAAAGGGGGGAACATTGAGATGAAGAGAGCAGAGGTTGTGCTTGACGCAGGGACAGGGGATGCAGAAACTCAAATGTGACTTCTCTCTGTCACACTCGCACATGGCACGGGCACGTACACACACACCAGTTTTGTATGTGTTTTCTAACAGAGAAGGACATGACCACGTGCTGCCCTGGGGTACCCTAAGTTAGGAGCCACTTGTCTCTCTGTCATAAGACCATCTTGGTGGCTCAGCCCGGGTCTTGGGCCCATCCCTGACTCTGAAGTTAAGGGCAGAAGGAAGAAGTACATTTGGCCGCCGCGTAGGGATGGAGCTATTTAACAGAAGGAAGGGGCAGGGAGAGCTGAGCACAAATCAGCAGAAGGCCCTGCGCTTTCCCCTACATGATATTCCAACTACCAGGAAGACTCCCAGCCCAGCAGGCAAAGGTCAGCGCCTCTGTTGGAATGCAATTGTCCGTAAGTCTGGGTAGCAGTCCTTCTTCACTCTACACTAGTGACTCTGGCCAAACTTAGCACCTTGATAAATTCTTCATGAAATAGATCTACACGATTGATGGTCCTGTTTGAGTATTTCCAGCTACTCATACAGGACTATCATAGTGTAGATCTATTTCATGAAGCCTTTGGATGAATATTGAAATATATTTCCTTATGACTTTTATTTGTATAGATGTTTTCAAACAATATTGTATGAGGTTAAAACAGCGGTGTAATCTGCCCAGTCTATAGTGTCATTAAATAGCTCGTGTTGTATTTGTTATCTGAATATCCCTCAAAAATTCAGATGCCAACATTGCTTTGAAATGGTTAAATGTATTATATGATGACACATTGTATTGGCTGTTGCTATTGGTTTTGTTGTCACCCTTGTGATACTTCTGAAGCTAATGACAGCTGCCATGAAGCACTTCTCAGAGATTTTCTCTTTGTCTATTCATGCTAATTGTGGAAGATGGTGGTTGAGTTCCCCATGTCGCAGAGGAAGTGACTGAGAGCTTTGGTTGCTTGGTTAACTAACCAGCATGGGGCAAAGTTGATGTTTGAACTTTAGTATGTTCAATTCTCAATTATTTGTAGGAATGGTTTTCAAATGATTCTATATAGTAAAGGAATTTACATCTCAGATGAATTTAACTGCCTCTACTTTAGCAAGAGAACTATTTGCTAAAACCAGTATCTTAACCCTTCTTATTTCTTTTTCACATTTTTTGACAATAGTAGAATCAGTATGATTTTTATTAAGAAAATAGACCATCATTAAGTCAAATAAAAATATACCAAATACACCATCATTAAGAAGGTGTATTCACATAATAAATGTAAATAAACGTGCACACACAACTGCACCTGCAAATAAAATGCAGCAAGAAAATACGTCCATTAAAATTTATTGAGTGTCAGGTACAATACTCAGTAATTAATTCTCACTTAATTCCTCTAATAACTCTATGAAACAGTTACTAATATCATCCCTGTTTTGTGAACGAGGATAGAGAGGTTAAGTAGCAGCGTGCTCAAGGTCAGGCGAGGGAGGAGGTGAGACATGGTGCCCAATGGCCCATCTCCCAGCAGAGGGAGCCTGTCTCCAGCAGTCCTGGCCACTGACTACTGATTCCGTTTTTCCTTGAGGAGGTGATGGCCAGCTGTGTTGTTTAGAAACTTACACTTGGCTAAGCGCGGTGGCTCATGTAATCCCAGCACTTTGGGGGGCCAGGCAGATGGCTCACCAGAGATCAGCAGTTTGAGACCAGCCTGGCCAACATGGTGAAACTCCATCTCTACTAAAAATACAAAAATTAGCTGGGTGTGGTGGTGGGCACTTGTAGTTCCAGCTACTCGGGAGGCTGAGGCAAGAGATTCACTTGAACCTGGGAGGCGGAGATTGCAGTGAGCTGAGATCACGCCACTGCACTCCAGCCTGGGTGACAAGAGCGATACTCCCATTTCAAATAAAAAAAAAGAAAGGAAAAAGAAACTTACACTCAAACTTATACTCTCTGTTTTGACATAAAAACCTAAGGCCAATGTCCAGACAGTCACAATTTGGGGAAAACAGATACCAGGCTCTTTTTCTCCAAATACCCAGGCTCTTTTCAAAGTTTTTTTTTCTGGCCTTTACTATTCCTATTTGAATGAGGCTGTTTTCCCAGTCATGGGTGTGAAAACGGGTACCTCAAGCCTCGTGACTGTCATGTCTCTTTCTCTCGAGGCGGCACAGGTGCTGGCCGTGTGGCCCTGCAGTCTGTGTCCCTGGCGGGGCCCTTCCTACCCCATCTTCCCACGCTGCACAGCATTTTCGATCTCACCCTTTAACCTCAGGTCAGATCAACATATTTTGAATTTCAATTTAACTATAAAAACTCCTAACCCAAAAAATATTTAATAAATACTGCTTTTCTGTCACATCCAATAAAGTCTCCTTGATGACGCAAGGCCACAGAGATGGCTGAGCCTTAGGGAATTCGGCATGAGCGATTGCTAACTGATTCTTTGACATCTTCTCTATTCCTGGTCTCAGCACTTCCTTTAGGAGTGGAGTTGGTTATCAGCAAGGTAAAACTCAGTTCTTTGCTGAGCGAAGAAGATGTTCACTTGAAGCTAGATGTACAAGCAGTATATTTACCATTAGAGTATAAAACAGAGAGTCATTCTTGTGTCAGGAGAGAGTTAAACACTCCAGCCTCACTTCTGCAGTCAGTGAATTAAATGTCATAAGACATTCTCAGGGTTGTTATAAGTAAATAAAATTATGAATTTAAAACATGTTGGTCTAGGTCCTTGATTGCTTATTTATAATTTCAAATTCCAAAAAGTTCTGAAAACCAAACATTCACTTATGACTCATGTGCTCATAAAAAACATGACCCAACCTGAACTTATTTAGCAGCAAAATCTCAACTTGATTGATGTACGTGTATTTATAATTCTTACATATTTCTCCGACTGTGAATATTCGTGTGGGGTTCCCCCCCAAATTAAAATACTTGATTGGGGACACTGCTCCAATCCTACCGGGGATATAAACACTACATTCACTTTTTTAAAATCTGGATTTCAGAACATGCTTGTCTTCAGAAGTTTAGAATAAGGGGCTGTAAGGCATGTAATTAGCTTGTTGAGGTCTGAAAACATGGCAGTCATTACATTTCTCACCAAGTTAAAGACTTACCTTACCTTGTAAGACCACGTGGCGGCAAATGTTTGCTGAAAATGATCAGTAAACCTGCTTCTGTGTCTGGACAAGGAGGCTCTGAATTCACTTCCAAAGTGTTCTTTCTCCCTCTTGCTCCTCTCTCTCTGTTTTTTCTCAGTCTCTTTCTCTCTGTCTCTGCCTCTTTAGTGTTATTTATTCCTTATAAATAAAAGAAATTATTTTTTGTGCCTTAAATAATGAAGAACCACATGGAGATGTGAAAGAGGCACAGATTTCAGAGGACACTGCTTGACTTTGCCAACGGTTGTGATATCGTTGGTCAGTGGAGGTGTGACCCTCAGAGACCCATGAAGATTGCAGAGCATGGCTCAAATGTCTGCTTGGAGGCCCCACTGGCATTTGAGGGGGACCCCTGCATGGTTCCACATATGTGTGAATCTGTCTCCTTCTTTGCAAAACCCGCCCACATAGCTGTAGCAAACAGCATCATACACTGACCAACCCCATCTGCCTAGCCAGTGAAGTCACTGTTCAGCTGGTGTAATCGGTGTTTCTTTTTCTCTCAGTCTCTCCTGCCAGTCTCCTCCCAACTTGTAGGACCTCCTCCCACTTGTACCAGGCAACTCCAAGCTGCCTTGTCCAGTGGGCCTTCCTGTGGGTCTGGAGTGACCACCTCTTTCTGACAGCCCTGCTGGGTGAGTTGGCCTGAGCTCCTAGGAGCCTGGGTGGATCATGGTCCATGTCCCAGTCCCGATCTACTCCAGCCTGGCCTTGTCCCCTTGCTGACACAGTGACCATTGGTGACCATTCTTATGCATGACACATAAAACCCTCTCTTATCAGTGCATTCCATAGGCATTCCCCATCTTTGAGGTTTCCTTTGTAGCGTGCAGGGCACATATAGGATACATGTGGCACAGTTGAAGATAGAATGCTTTTCTTTGTCCTATTGATATAGGACATTGCAAAAATCAATTGCTGTTCATCAATAGCTGTTAGCAAAATCATACCTTTTAGGTAGGTAGGCCTATAAAATCAAATCTTCCATGACTGCTGACATTTAGCGAGATTATATCCTCAAGATAGGGTGACTGACTGTCTTTTGCAATTTATGAGTATTCAATGATACTATGCATGAACTGCTAAAAGCAGCAGGCTTATTGGTTGAAGGCACAGAGTTTGCTTAATTCAGGATCCACATCTCCCTAGCTGGGGGATCTGGGAAAATCATGCAATGCAACCTCTCTGCGCTTCCCTTTGCTTATCTGTAGACCATGAGTAGCCTCAGACTGTGGTTGTGAGTGAGGATTGTATGGGCTACCCCATGAGTGACAGAGTGAGTGCAGTGGAAGGGTTGGCCAGTATCATCACTGTTAGCATAGAAGGCTCCTTCCCATTGGAGTCATGTGAGAATAACTGAAGTAATAATTGTTATGCAGAAGTTACGATTTGGAGTTAGAGCTTTAAAGTACATGGAATAAGTGGAGTCTGGTCTTGCTTCTAGTGCACATCTCTGTGTCTCTGCAGCCCTGCCCAGAGCCATGCCTCCCTCTCTTACTGGACATAAACTGGGGTCTGGACTTGGATTCATCATGTAGTTGTGAGGAATTACGAATTTAAATGGAATCTTTCATGTAAATCAACCCAGCATTTTGACGTGAGGGTGGCTGAGGATGGACAAGGAGAGGAAAGAGGAGGGCAGAGCCTTGGAGGCCTGTTGGGTGGGGCGGCCAGAGCCTGGTTACACGCCAGCCCCAGGCTCATCTTTTGTGCGTCCCTCATGTCACAGGAACAGAGAGGGGCACGCTGCTGAGAGATATCTTTAAAAGAGCAGAAATCAAACACTTCTGTAAAACTTCCTCTTTCACGTCTTCCTTGATACAAAAAAAAATCCATTCCTGGTCTTAAAATGCTTTGTTTTTCTGTACCAGCTAGAGAAGGAGAAAAGAGAGAGTTTCTTTAAGTCTAAAATCCAGTGCTTACTTAATCAGAGATGGCGAAGTCAGTAAGATTTGGAACGCGCGATTCCTTACCAGTCATCTCCCTCTTCAGGTGGAGTCTGTCGGGTTCAAACCAGACATACGTTGTATGGACTACGGGTGGGTTTTGGAATTGATGACGTGTTATGGATATTTAGGTAGAATCCTATGATAAAAAAGCATGTGTGTTTATGTGTGTGCACAGGAAGCTAAAATTACCTTCTATGCCATAATAGGAATTAGCACATTGAATTTAATGCTTTAAAGCATATAATTAAAATGACAATAACCAGCACTTGTTCAGCACTGAGTTTTGGAAGGAGAGTATGCCAAAACCTTGACATTACATCATCTCCTTCTATCCACAGCCCAGTCCAGAAGCAGGTTCCTCCCCTTGCTACTCATGAAAAATCAAACACAAAGAGACATCACATGAACCTCCCAGTCACACGTGAGGAGCCTGGGAGCCATGTTTCTGTCTGGATTTCTCTTAAACACTTCACAATTTGCCTTTCAAACCCAGATTTGTAAAAACAGGTGAAAGATTTTGTGGCGGTATTTGCAAATGATCCACAAAAGGACAGGAGCACCTAGAGTAAGGGCCACTCATGAAGGCATGGGCTGCTTGTATCCATCTGTGTCCCTGTCGAAGGCATCACTCTGGCAAGATACTGGATGATCTCAGAACATGGTTGAAAACAGATAGGAAAGGGAAATTAAGACACAGGAGAGAAGGAATTACAGGAACCTGTAAAGAGGTGATGGCAGTACGGCTCAGTCATTGCTTTTGCTAGCAGTCACTGACACTAGGACAGTTATTTCAGAGGAAGAGGATGGGTGAAGCCAGCACTGTTTGGAGCAGTGGAGGGGGCTCTGACCAGGCAAACCGTAAGGGCAGTGGGTGTTTCCCACACAGCAGGTGCTACCTGGACAGAGAGGACAGAGAAAGGAGAGGAAACTCTAGCTCAGTCCAGCGTGGCCGACCTGCTGGCCAGCACCTCACCACCCACCTAGGTCTGGCGCCCTCGCCATCCTGCTTTCACAGCCCCAGTGCGGCCCAGGTGTGGCTGATCAGAGCCCTCAGCCTGCAGACTTCTCTTCCCTCTCTGCTTCTCAGTGTCTCCTTTTCTTTGCAAATTCAGGAGTCTCAGAATTCAGGCTGAGCACTTTTAGCTTTTCTGTCTTTGTCTTGTTTGTGTAATTCTGCCACACCATGATTTCATAGTAAACCTTATCCACAAGCATGCATAGATTTCATGTTTTACATGAATTATTCTTAGACCAGCATTTTTTACCCAGCGATCATTTGCATGCTTTGATTTTGGAGCTGACCTATTGGCATGGTTATATAGGCTGTTACATTTCATTTTGTTCACTTTTGCTGTTTTGACATTGGTGTCTTTTTACTGTTGAACTCTTTGGGCCATGAAGCTCCTCACAAAACCTTAGGGACAGAAAAGGGTTTCTGCCATCTTCCACCATCAGTTTAGGGCCATAGGGTCCAAAAATACATTAAAATATGCCCAGTAATCTCTACATTCATATACATTAAAAATCTACTCGGGTAGGATACTTGGCCCCATCACTTTGCCTGGCTGGACACAACAGAAGATGCACAAAGCATCATGAGCCATTGTGGCCATGTAAATAGTGATGTGTTGTAGCCATGTGAATGTCATTGTGTGACACCATTCTCCCTGTGACTCCAATCTAAACGAGGCTTCCAAAACAGCTCAGAGCCAGGCTCCTGCTTTTCTGAGTCATGGGAAAGTCATTAACTCTGCTTCCCACCTCCCACCTCTACAGTGTATCTTTCCCTTTGCAAGTACAACCTGCTGAACGATCATCCTTAATAAAGTGCTCCAGAGAGCCACCCTTACCCCCTGTTGTCTGAATGGTCGATGATGATTGAACTTCAATAGGAAGATATCCTCATTATTCAAGTCAGGTACTCGAATATGTGATTCCCGCGTAGGAATGGAATCACTTAGGTTCAGATTCAGTAGAACTGAATTCCCAGACATTCCCCACTTACTGATTTGCAAATGCTGTGTTTCTTTCCTTTGCTTTAGTCTCTGTGTTGCTAGCTAGGGTACTTCCCTGTTACACAAAGGAAGACAGTGGGAGTTGTATCTGCATACCCACGGAGGTCTTCCCAGCAACACAGCATGGCATGTGCCACTCACTCCTGATGTCACATCTTCCACTATCAGTGCAGGCTAATGGGTTTTGTTCAGCTTGTATTTGTTGGCCACACCCTGACATATTCGGTTTAACCTTTTCACGTTAATTCATAGCAGCAAATAAATGATTCCTGAATGTTTTTGCTCTGAATGTGTCATCTCTTCTTAAATAAATTTTCAACACAGGAAACTCATTTTCAACATAGCAAAGGGCTGTACTGGTCTTTCTGGGAATAGAAGGTGTGAGTTCATGGGTCCATGTGTTTTCCTGCCACGTGTTGTTCAGAATTGAGTAACATATGGTCAGTTTTTGAATTTAGCTGAGCATCAGCCAGATGCACCCAGAGCCGAGGGAGGTTGAAGGTAAGCTCACTTGGGTGCCCTTGATTCTGAAAGGATGGCACTCTCTTGCTAGTTCCGTCCTTTAAGATGTTTAACTTATCTTTTAAAACAATGAAGTCATTGTGGTGCGTTTGCTTTCAGGAGCGACAATGGGGCAATTGGGGAGAGTGTCACAGAGATGAACTCGGGTTAAACCGAGCTCCGCCGCCCGTATTCCTGTGTTGCTGGGCACATTTCTGAACCTCACCTTTTACTTACTTATTGGTAGAGGGAAGTATGGATGCTCTTAAATGATTGATGGTGGGATTAGAGATAGGTAAGCATGATACAATTTATACATGTAGGTAATAAAGTAGTGGTGTAATTTTTATTGTGAATCTTTAGTAGCTTTGGGTTGAGCATTTTGATTTTCTCACCTAAAGAACCTGGATCCTGCACCAAGTCTTCTCCATCCCAGTAAATGGCATCTCCACTCACACTAGGATCTGGAATGTTATTCTTGACTCTCCTTCTTCCTCTCACACCGGCCATCGGCAAGTCCTTCTGGCTCTGCTTCCTGAACATGCAACAAACCCATCTATGTCTCTCCATCTCTCTGCTTCAGTACAAGGCTTGGCTCCCATCATCTCTCACCTGCAATTCTTCAAGCCCCAATGAAAAGTCATGCCCCACCGAGTGGTTTAGAGTGTGCTTTCTAAAGTAGAAGATTGATCCTCTCACTCACCCCTTCCTGCCCCAGTTAAAGGCTTCCAGTGTTTCCCTTGGACAATAGAACAGAATTCATCCTCGTCACATGTGCCCTTGGATCCTCCCATCCAGTCTTTGCTACTGTCACCAGGATGCCACTGCAGCCATCTTGTTCTGACCCCACAAAGATTCAGAGCCACCTGCTCCATGGCTCGTCCTCCAGACCTCCATTTGGAAACCTCCTTATTTTTCAGATCTCTATGCAGACATCCTGTTTTTACATAGGCCTTCCCAGAATGAAATACACTGAGGTATTTCAACATGGTACCAAGCAGAGAAAGTGAGGTGTCTAGAAGACCAGCCATCCAAGAGGCTGCAGAAGCAACCAACACCAAGGAGTCTGGTTGGTATCAGCGGCACAGGGTCGCGATCTTCACTTGTTTTCTCCCTGATTCAAAGAGTAGCTATTATCTATTGTATTTGAAGCACAATGCTCCTTTCTGAAGATGAGAAAATAAGAGATGGCCCCTGCTCTAAAGTTGCTCAAAGTCGAATTGTTCAAAGTTTAAGTAATCAGCACATAGACATTAAATTGCAATGTAAGAAATGTCCCCAACATATAACTGAAGAATCTCAGGTGCACTCAAGGATGCATTGTGCTCAGGTGCAGGAGGCGTGAAAAGCAGGGGTCGAGAGCCAGAGAGAGACGAACACACAGGACTCTGCCAAGGGCTGCACGTAAAGGTCACCAGGAACAGGAGGGCATGAGTGGAACCAGGCACCTAGAGACCAGCAGGCTAACCTGGAAAAGGAGAAATCAGAGTGATGTTTTCCCAAGCAGTTTTTGGAGAGAAGTAAGAGCAGTGCCATCGACATTCAGCGGTGGCGGTGGGCTCATTCCAGAAAGGCTCTTTCCTTACTGGAAGGATAAATCATCAACAGGGAAAACACTGATCAAGTTGATCCACCTCATGATCAATGCTCCTTTTAAATAGATGGTATTAAATAAAATCTTTAAAAAAACACACACACACAGAAATAATTTATTTTCAGATTTCTCATAGTTCTATTTAGGTTACAGGCACTGTCAAGTGTTACTAAAATCAACTTTTAGAGTCCTGGTATGAGAAAGGCCGACAGCACAGTGCAAATCACCAAGGATAGCATGACAACGTGGTACATGCGCCACCCTCAGTCCAGAGCCACGTCTTGGATAATATGACTCCCAAGTGAACAGAGGAGAAGGCATCTAGCAAAAACTGAAGGGGGGGTGTGGAGAGAGGGAGAGAGAGACTGTCCTAGATGAAGATATGGCACAGGAAAAAACACACTTAGAGAAAATGAGTGTGCCAGCCACAAGCACCAGTGATTCTCCTAAATGAGGTGGTAGTAAGTAATGCATTATATTTGCCTTTCCGGGATTTAGAATCTTTTTCTCCTATTTGCTTTCCTCCACCCAACAGCAAGGGTGATCTTTCTAAATTAGTGATTTTCAACATCTCTTGGCGAGTGTCACACCTCTGATGTCTTCCACTTCCTGACGCTTCTGGTATAACGGGTCTGGGCATGACCCAGGCACTGGGACTCACTCACCTCCCCGTGATTCTCACCTGCCCTGCTAAGGACCCTGCCACAGATCAATTAGGTGCGGTCATTTTCCAGGAGCCCTCCTTCTAGAGGTTCCCAGAAAACCCAAATAAACCCCAAGATTACTGGATTGATTTTCAAATAAGGTTCTCTGACCTGAAAGTAGATTTACATTTCACATGATTTTTGAAATTTCATCCTCTCCACGGATAAGGAAATAAATGCAAGGCAGAGAGATCTGCACTCTGGAGTGCCCGAGGTCACAGGACCAACGCACACACCTGGCCTGGAGCCTGAGCATGCGCACAAGGCTGTCCTGGCTCTCACCACCACGCTGATGTCCACCAGACAGTTCATTAAAGGGGGCAGGAATTGCCCAGCAGCGGCTCTGCCTGAAGCACTTGGGTGAGGTTTCTAGAACCTTCTACCCTTCCATCTCCAGCCCATCTCCTGCTCTGCTCTGCTCTGCGTTTCACAGTCACGTCTTCCAACAGACGCCAATGTGCTTGCCTTCTGGGGCTTTTCTCCTCTGTGCACAAGGAGAGAGAGATGGAGCTGCTTCCAGGAGAGAGAGTCAGCTGGACCACGGAGAGACGGGCGGAGAGGATGGACCCAGCCTGGAGGTGAGGAAGCGTACCGAGGACAGAGGGGTAGAAAGGCCAGTGCAAGTGCCAGGCGCCCCATCACGTGTCCCGTAAACGCAGGAGTCCGTTCAGCTACTGACAATATGGTTACAGCACTGTGCCGTTATATTACATGATGTAGTCTGTTAGCAAGGGATCTATAGCAATGTTATATAGAGTATTATATATTATGGCATAGGATGTATTATTATGTATAATAAAATGGGATATAATATTCCTAATGCCATGTGTTTTATCTCTGACGAGCAACATGGAATTCTTGCATTTGAATAAGTCATGTTCAGTGGATGTCAACATATAAGAAAAGGCTAACTTCTGATACATAAAGAAGTAAATATACGAATGACTGAAAGAGAAAAGAATGGAGTCATCTGTTAGGTAAAAGCAGTGAACTCTTGTGTAGATTGACAATTTATGTCAAGGACCACTCGCAATACTATAAAATAAAAATTCATAGAAAGGGAATGGGCCTAAAGCTGGATTGTCTTTTGAGCTTAAAATACCTAAAAGTAAAATAATGAGCAAAGATATGGCAAGTAAGCCAATAATGTTTTTATACCAAAATCTGTACTTTTCATCTCAAACTATATCTCAGACACATGTGGTACACTTATTTTTAAAATGGGCATATTTAGGTCATAGATTATAATTGAATAAATTTACAAAATCAGAAACTGTACAGGATATATTTTCCCTCCACAATGTGATACAATTAAAAATTAAATACAGAAGTAAAGATAAACAAAGTCACTAGAAAACTAAATGTTGATAATTGGTAATAGAAACAAAAGGTATAGCCACATATACAGTGATACTAAACACAAGTCCTTTGTGCAGATCTAAAATTGAGTGTAAAAAAAATTTTAAAAATCAAATTATGTGAATAATGTAGAAGAAACCAAGACTGTTTTCATCCTAAAGGAGCCAAGTCCGGGAAGTTCTTAAACATGAACTTTGAAATCTTCAAAGAATACAAAATTTTTTAAACCATTACAAAAATTAGAATGAAGAAATCTGTGGTTCCTTTTCTAGAAGGCAGCATGTATATAGGTGAAAACCTGAATTTCAATCAATATGTGGAAAGATGCAGTTTCCCACAAGTAAAGAAGGATTTGGAAATGGAAAGTATAATGAGGCACCATTTCACAATGAAAACATTTTCAGAAATAACAAAAATCAGATAATATGAAAATAGACACAGACACTCCTAATGAGGATTAGTACAACTAATTTGATGAACAGTGCCCAATATTCGGTAAAATTGAAAATGTGCATAGCACGTCATCATGCATATGGTGATTGATCTTCCTCCACGGAGCACGCCTGGGAATGTTTGAAGATATTTTTGGCTGTCACACTCAGGAGAGGGGATTCTAGAATCTACTGGGTGGAGCACAAGGTCCTGCCTTCCACGGGAGGACCCTACTGCAAAGAGCTATCCAACGCACAAAGAATAATGAGAAAAATTTAAAAGTACAGAGGCAGCTGCACAGTGGCTTAGAAATGCTGGCATAGAGAAGCACACACATTCATTAAAAAAAAATGTATATAACTCTTCACTGGCACATTTCCTGAACACACAAGGAAAAGGAATACTAAATGATCATAATTAGGGAAATGAATAAATTAATCTGATTATAATTGTGGCACTTTAGAATATTTTAAATAAATGAACCTAAACTATAGCCATTAATGAGAATAGATTTATAACCTAAAGTCAAGTTAACAAAAAGCAATTTGCTGAATGATGCGTGTACTATAAATAACTTTAAATGCCCACAATCTTATTTATTTTATAGGTATATACACATATAATGTGAAAAAAATTAAATAGACTGAATATATATTGTAAAATTAATCATTCTTATTTCACCAAATAAAGGGGAAAAGAGTGTATAGATATATTGTTAACTTTATCTGTGAAGTTTCTTTCTAAAAAGCAAAACTCTGAAGTAAATATGGCTCAATGTTGCTATGTCACATGATTAGAGAATGATATTGTCTCTATAGTTCTCTGTACTTTTAAATTTTTCTCGTTATCAATTTTTTAAATTTAAAAATTCAGCATATCTATGACATCGTGACATGAAGAGATATATCAATAAATTAATAGAGGATTATATGACTTACAAAGATAGAGGTATAAATAAAACATCAGCAAATATAATTTAGCAGTCCATCAAATACTAAATGATCAATGTTAGGAAATTTAAGTATTAGTATATATAACATCAATGAGTTGAAAAAGAAAAGTCAATTGACCATTTCTAAAGGTGCCAAAAGGTTGATAAATGTCACTTCCCAAATCCTCTTTTAAATTAAAAGTAAAAGGAGTCTTTTTGTTTTTTTGAAAGGGAATCTTACTCTTGTCACCCAGGTTGGAGTGCAGTGGTGCGATCTTGGCTCACTGCAACCTCCGCCTTCCGGGTTCAAGTGATTCTCCCGCCCCAGCCTCCTGAGTAAATGGAATTACAGGCACCTGCCACCACACCTAGATAATTTTTTATATTTTTTGTATTTTTAGTAGAGACAAGGTTTTACCATGTTGGCCAGGCTGGTCTCAAACTCCTGACCTCATGATCCACCCTCCTCAGCCTCCCAAAGTGCTGGTATTAACAGGCATGAGCCACTGCGCCTGGCCTAGGAGTCTTTCACACACACAAAAAAATCATGCTAGATTCCCAAGGAGATATCACATTTAGTTGTGAAATAAACCCAGTATCTTTTTATCATCAATCCTTAAGTTTTAATTAATGTTAGCAAGGAAATGAAATGCAATGAACAAAAATTACCAAGAAAGTTAAACTATTTAGTACCAATACCACTATTTATAATGTTTGTCTGCCTAGAAAAATCCAACATAAATAAACCAATGCCAAAGCATTTGTTCTAATACTGTGTTTTAGTAAAGTTTGAGTTACAAAGTAAACATTTGCAAAAACGAAAATATCACACACATATCATTCATAACAGTTTAGATGAAATAAATAGAAATATTTCTTTTAAAGATACTGCTAAAGTGTAAAATATCTGTGAATGAAAATGAATCCAATAAAGACACTCCCAGATAAACTGCAGTCATGAGGAGGATGTCTGACTCATTAGGCTCCCTGTAAATGTGCTGTTACACATGTGTATTCTTACACACCTGTTCTTCCATCTGAACAGCTGTTTGACCTGTTCTATATGTTGGAATTTATGATTCACATTTAAAGTTTTTATGATGGGAAAAATTCTAAAATCATTGCTCTCAGGCATTCCTGTCTGCCTACCAGTTCTGTGTTTTAATCCCTGTCTATTCTTATTTAAGTTAGTCCCCTACCAGTCTCCAGAAGTCTTCTGTCCCCCAATAGCAATGCACTCCATGCATCTTGCCAGACACGTTTGTGAATGAAGGACAAAAGGAATGCCTTGGTATACTCTTTCTTTTGCCTGGATTCTCCTGCTCCACCAATAAAACATTCCCATTCTGAAAATTCATCTTGAAGACCTTCTGTTATTTGTAGCTCTCTCTGACACCTTTCCCTGTCCTTTGTAGGCTCAGATGGTCCCCCCACCCCGCTTCTGAATGTCAACATCCTCTCTGTGTGTCTCTACTGTGGAATTCATCAGGGGGTATAAATTATTCATTTATGTTCCTGTTTTCCCCAATAAAGCACAAATTATAAGATTTGGGACCTTCACTGAAGCAAGGTTATGCCAATCCTGGCACCATCATTCACATGTAGTAGGTACATGATAAAATGGGTGAAAAAAACATTGCTCTGTACATCTGTGTACATGGGAGTGAGTGGGTGTAGGTTTCTGGTTTTACCACAATAACCCCAGATGTTATTTTTTTAAAATTAATTGTGCTTAAGGCTTCTTCTGATTTGCACATCATCAGATGCATTTATTTTACTAGCTTGAAAAATTATTGGCCACGATCTTTGTGAATGTTCCCCCTTCATTTTTTTTCTTCCTTTCTTTTGAGATTCCTGTTAGATGCATGCTGTCCTTTCGATTCTCTCTCTGCTCCTCTAATTTCTGTTTTACGTTTTCCATCTCTGTATCACCCTGTGCTTCATTCTTTATACTTGCTGCAGTGCTTTCTTACACTTCATTCCTTTTTGAACACTGATTAATGTGAAGTTTAACTCATGTATTACATATTAATTTCAATGACTTTTGTTCACTTCTAAGAATTCTGTTTTTTCTTTTTCAAATATGTTTTTTCTCAAACTTTTTTTGTTCTTTTCTCATATTTCTAGTTTTAAAAATATCCATAGTTGTTTTGTTAAGACATGTTTATTGCACAGTCTGTAACCAATCCTCATATGTGTGAAGTAATTGAGCTTCTTCTACTGCTGCTTATTCTGTCTGCTGATGGTTGCTCAGTGAGATTGTTTCTCCATGTTTTGTGATTTGGGGTGTGACTTGGTATTCCTTGTTGACTTGGCAAAGAGGGTCTCTTGTGACTTAGGTCAAGGGTTAGCTCTCTGGAGATGATTGCTTTGACATTGGTCAAGGCCCCCAGAGTGTTACCAACCTAGGACCATTTTTATGTTAATTCCATAGTTTAAAATGATCCGGTGACATGTGCAGTCTAAGTTGAAATCTCTCAAACCAAGAGAGGGCTGGCTGTGGCCATGGTTTTTCCAGGGATAGACATTTATTTTCCCACCCAGTGTCTACCCAAGATAAGTTTCCTTGTCGTCTGTCTGTGCATCTGTGGACAGAGATTTCATGGTATACCCTCCCACTGAGATAGTGACTTGTTGATCATCAGTCTTACATAGTTTCTAGGGCCAATAATGTGCCCCCTTTTTGCATTGGTCCTTTGAAACAGGACCTCTTGATTAATAAAATAAGCCCAAGTTCCCATGAACACTGAGAATCAGGCAGTAGTCTTCTCTGAGTGGCCCAGGGACTGTCTCTTACTTCCTGAGATGCCAACTCTCCTTTTGAGCTGACAATATCTACCCCATGACGAATTCCGCAGTAGAGACACACACAGAGGACGTTGGCATTCAAAAGGCAGAGGAACTGCCTGTGCCTACGGAGGAGCGAGAAGGGCATCAGAGGACGTTGGCATTCAGAAGGTGGAGGAACTGCCTGTGCCTACGAAGGAGCGAGAAAGGCATCAGGGAGAGCTACAAAGAACAGAAGGTCCTCACATGAATTTTCAGAACGGGAATTGGAAATTTCTTTGCTTGGAGCAGGAGAATCCAAGCAAAAGAAAGAGTATACCAAGGCATTCCTTCTGTCTTTCATTCACTAACTGTGTTTGGCGAGATGGATGGAGTATATTGCTCTTGGAGGACAGAAGACTTTGTGAGAATTGGTAGGAGATTAACTTGAATGAGAATACTCTGAGGTAGAAAGAAAGAATTGTTAGGCAGACAGGAATACCTGACAGCATGCTTTCAGTCGATCTGATCTACATGGTCCCAGAAGTGGCCAAACAAGTCCTTCTTTCCTAATAATATATTTCTGACTTGAAGAAATGAAGAAGCTCTTTGTTTCTCTTCATTGTAAGTCCAGAGTATACACTGGTCTTCAGTTATTTAAAGATAGATGAGATGTCAATAATGTAAGATCAATTATTTGGATGTGTGTGTGTGTCTGCATGTGTGTGCGTGCATGTGTGTGTGTGTGTGTGTGTGTGTGTGTGTGTGTGTGTGTGTGTGTGTGTATGAGAATAAAAGAATCCCTGCATAACCCCAGGAAATAGATCTTACTAAATTTTATTTCTCAATTTTTATTTTAGATTCATGGAATACATATGCAGGTTTTTTACCTGGGTGTATTTTATGATGCTAAGGTTTGGGGTACGAATGATCCCTTTACCCAGGTACTGAGTATAGTACCCAACAGTTAGTTTTTCTGCCCTTTCCCCCATAGCTTCTTCCCACCTCTGGGAGTCCCTAGTGTCTACTATTGCCATTTTTATGTCCATGAGCCCAATGTTTAGCTCCCACTTATAAGTAAGAATGTGCGATATTTGGTGTTCTGTTTCTGACTTATTTCACTTAGGATAATGTCCTCCAGCTACATTCATGTTGCTGCAAAGGCCATGATTTCATTCGTTTTTATGGCTGTATAGTATTTATTCCATGGTCTATATATACCACATTTTCTTTACCAAACTCACTGTTGATGGACACCTAGGTTGATTTTACACCTTTGCGATTGTGAATAATGCTGCAAAGGACATGTGAGTGCATTATGGTTTTGGTAGAATGATTTCTTTTCCTTTGGATGATAAAGGAAATGGTGTTATCAATGGCGAATGGTGTCCTAA
This sequence comes from Cheracebus regulus, assembly GCA_963574635.1. Taxonomy (NCBI): domain Eukaryota; kingdom Metazoa; phylum Chordata; class Mammalia; order Primates; family Pitheciidae; genus Cheracebus; species Cheracebus regulus. Next base: position 13,866 of record CAUYQU010047359.1, on the reverse strand, counting down.
GCTTTTTGAGAACTCTCCAAACTGCTTTTCACAGTGGCTGAACTAATTTACATCCCCACCAACAGTATGTAAGTGTGCCCTTTTCTCCTCAGCCTCACCAATGTCCATTGTTTTTTAGCTTTGTAGTAAGAGCCTTTCTGACTGACTGGTGTGAAATGGTAGCTAATTGTGGTTTTGATTTGCATTTCTCTGGTGATTAATGATGATGAGCGTTTTTTCTTATGATTTTTGGCTGCTTGTATGTTATCATTTGTGAAGTGTCTGTTGATGTCTTTTGCTCATTTTTCACTGGGGTGATTTGTTTTTTGCTTGCTTGATTGTTTAAGTTTCTTGTAGATTCTGAATATTAGACCTTTTTCAAATGCATAGTTTGTAAATACTTTCTTCCATTCTGCAGGTTGTCTGTTTACTCTGTTGATAGTTTCTTTTGTTATTCAGAAGCTCTTTAGTTTAATTAGGTCTCATTTGTCAATTTTTGTTTTTGTTACAGTTGCTTTTGAGGATTTAATCATAAATTCTATCTCCAGGTCCATGCCCAGAATGGTGTTTCCTAGATTTTCATCTAGGATTCTTATAGCACCAGGTATTACATTTAAATCTTTAATTCATTTTGAGTTAATTTTTGTATGTAGTGAAAGATAGGGGTCCGATTTAATTCTTCTGAATATGGGTAGGCAGCTATCCCCACATCATTTATTAAATTGGGAGTCCTTTCTCCATTGTTTACTTTTGCTGATTTCATTGAAATTAGATGCCTGGGTATGTGGCTTTTTTTCTGGGCTCTCTCTTCTCTTCCATTCGTCTAAGTGTCTGTTTTCGTACCAGTACCATAATGTTTTGGTTACTGTAGCCTTAGAATATAGTATGAACTTGGGTAATGTAATACTTCAGGCTTTTTTCTTTTGGTTAGGATTGCTTTGGCTGTTTGGGATCTATTTTGTTTTACTTGAATATGAAAACAGTGTTTTCCAATTCTGTGAAAAGTGACATTGGTCATTTGATAGGAATAGAATTGAATCCATTGCTTCTTTGGGGCAGAATGATCATTTTAATGATAGTGATTCTTTTAATCCATGAGCATGGAATGTTTCCCCATTTGTCTGTGTCATCTGTAATTCCTTTTACCAGTATTTTGTAGTTGCCTTTGTAGAGATATTTCACCTACTTGATTATATGTATTCCTAGGTATTTGCATGTGGCTTTTGTAAATGGGATTGCACTCTTGATTTGGCTTTCTTGATTTGGCTCTCAGCTTGAACATGATTGGTGTATAGAAATGCTACAGATTTTTCTACATTACTTTCATATCTTCAAACTTTGCTAAAATCTGTCGTTTATCAGTTTTAGGAGCCTTTTGGTGGAGTCTTTAGGGTTTTCAAGGCATAGAATCACATTGTCTATAAAGAAAGATAGTTTGATTTCTTCTTTTTCAATTGGATGTCTTTTCTTTCTCTTACCTGATTTCCTGTACTATGAAGCCCTAGTGAATAGAAGTGGTAAGAGTGGGGATCCTTTGCTTGTTCCAGTTCTCAACAGGAATGCTTCCAGCTTTTGCCTGTTCAGTATAATGTTGGCTGCAGCTTCATCATAAATGGCTGTTATTATTTTGAAGTGTATTCCTTTGATGCCTAGTTTCCTGAGGATTTTTATCATGAAGGGATGTTGGATTTTATAAGAAGCTTTTTTTTATATCTGTGGAGATGATTATATAATATTTGTTTTTAATTCTGTTTATATGGTGAGTCACATTTATTGATTTGTGTATGTTGAACAAATTTTTCATCCCAGGAAAGGAGACTACTTGATCATGGTGAATCAACTTTTTTGATGTACTGTTGAATTTGTTTTGCTAGTATTTTGTTGAGAGTTTTGTGTCTATGTTCATCAGGGATATTGGCCATAGTTTTCTTTTGTTCATTTTTTTTTCATTGTGTCTTTGACAGCTTTTGTTATAAGGGTGATGCTGGCTTTGTGGAATGAAATAGAAAGTAGTCCTTCCTCCTCAGGTTTTCTACAGATTCAGTAAAATTGATATCAGCTCTTCTTTTTATGGTAAAAAATTTGGTATGAATCAATCTGTTCCAGGGCTTTTTTTAGATGGTAGATTTTTTATTATTGAGTTAATTTCAGAAGTCGGTATTGGTCTGCTCAGTGTATCAGTTTCTCCGTGATTCAATGTTGGGTGATTGTATGTTTCCAAGAATTTTTCTATTTCCTCTAGATTTTTCTAGTTTGTGTGCATAGAGCTCTTCATAACAGTCTCTGAGGATCATTTTTATTTCTGTGGGATTGGTTATAATGCTTTCTTTGTCCTTTTTTTACTGTCGCTGGTTTAAAATCTATTTTTATCTAATATAAGAACAGTGATCCCTGCTTTTCTTTTCCATTTGCATGGTAGATCTTTCTCCCACCTTTTACTTTGATTCTCTAGCTATTGTTACATGTGAATTGGATCTCCTAAAGACAGTAGATGGGTGGGTCTTGTGTTTTTATACAACTTGCCACTCCGTGCCTTTTAAATTCTTACATTTAAGAATGTAAATTGTGTTTGGGCCATTTACATTCAAGGTTATTATTGATATGTGAGGTTTTGATCCTGTCATGAAGTTGTTAGCTCCATGCTTTGTTATTTCTATTGTGTTTTTGCTTTATAGTGTCTGGGAGTTATGTACTTAAGTGTGTTTCTGTGGTATCAGGTATTGTTCTTTTGTCTTCATGTTGAGACTCCCTTAAGTGTCTCTTATAAGGTTGGCCTACTTGTAATGAATTCCCTTAATGCTTGCTTGTCTGGAAAATATTTTATTTCCCCTTCGTTAATGAAGATTCATTGGGCAAAATATGAAATTCTGGTTGGAATTCCTTTTTTTAAAAAATGCTCAAAACAGACTCCAAGTTTTTCCTGGCTTATAAGGTTTCTGCTGAGAAGTCTGCCATTAGCCTGATGGGGTTCACCCTGTGGACATGATCTGCTTCTTTTTTATTCTCTCTCTAGCTGGCTTTAGGAATATTTTTCTTTAGCATTGACTTTGGGCAGTCTGGTAACTATATGTCTTGGTGCTGTTCATTTTGTATAATATCTCACAGGTTGTCTCTAGATTTCTTCTATCTAGATGCCTGTCTCTCTAGCAAAATTAAGAAATTTTTCTTGAATGATTCCCTCAAATATATTTTCTAAGTTATTTACTTTTTAAATTTTCTTTCAGAAATGCCAGTAATTTATAGGTTTGGTTGCTTTACATAATCCCATATTTCTCAAAGACTCTGCTCATTTTTTAAAATTACTTTTTCTTTATTTTTGTCAGCTGTGTTAGCTCAAAAGACTGGCTTTCAAGCTCTGAAATTCTTCTGCTTGCTTCAATCTATTGATAAAGCTTTCAGTTGTGTTTTGACTTTACTTAAGTAAGTTTTTAAATTTCAGAACCTCTAATTCTCTGATTGATTTTAGAATCTCTGATTAATTTATTTAAGATGCTTATCTCTTCTTTCATTTCTTTGATTGCTTTAGAAGTTCCTTTGTGTTGATTTTCAAGCTTATCTTGGATCCCAATAAGCTTTCTTGTAATCCATACTTTGATTTCTTTACCTGTCATTTCTGAATTTCCATTATTGTTAGGGACCATTGCTGGAGAGGTAATGCAATCCTTTGGTGGTATTGCTACATTCAAATTTTTTATGGTACCAGAATTCTTGTACTGCTTCCTTCTGATGTGGAGAAACTGGCACTTCTAATTTTTATAATTACTTTTATGCATGTGGGTTTTTTCTTTTTCTTTCTTTCCCTATAATGTTTATTATTATTATTATTATTATTATTATTATTATTATTATTATTGTGTTTTCTTTTCCTCTCCCTTTCCCCTCTCCCTAGGGGTGTGACTATAGAGAATGCTGGGTACAGTATTTTAGCTTTGCCTCTATACCCCTATGCACTTTTTTGGGGCAGGTTTTATGCTGAACTTTGCAGTTCATCCTACAAGCCTGTAGATGGTACTTGTAGCTAAGAGCTGGCTGGGGCCAACATGACAGCATGTATATACTTGTTCATTGTTTGCTGGCTGAAGCTCTCTGTTGCCTCTGGGAGTGGGCTGATGCATGGAATGCTCAGTAGTCTGAGCTCCTTGCTGAGCCTGGGGGTCAGGGGGGCCAGGAAGTGCAGAGCTGGACTGGGCAGGTCCACCCACAGGTCCCCTGTTGGCAGGCACAAACATCAATGCTAAGGGAGAATCCAGTGGGTAGCCACCAAGCGCCCAGAGGTGTGCTTAGACATGGAGCTGGGAAACCACCTAACCCCCAAGTTCTCTGCACAGGGATATGGGGGTGGCTAACTCCAGAAGAGTGGGTGCCCCAGATGCCTGGAGGTGTGCCTGGGCGTGAAGCAGAGAGCCCCCCTGCATGAAGACCTCTGAACAGTCATTCTCCAGGCAAGCAGGTGCTGTGAATGTCTGAAGATATGCCTGGGCATGGAGCAGAGAGGATCTCACTGCACTGTGATCTAGTTCAGGAAAGGTGGGACAGCTCAGCCTGCTGAACCAGCTGAATGAGTATTCCAAATGCCCAGAGATGGGCCTGTGTAGAGAGCAGAGAGAGCTGCACCACAACCTCAGGGGTGTAGGTTTGTGCACCCAGCAATGGCTCACACAGATCAGATCCAGATCACCAAGCTGGCCAGGGCTGCAAGACTTGCCGCCCAGGAGAAACTTCAGCTGTAGCAGCTCTCCTCTTGCCCCGGCCTATGGAGAGAGCACAAAGCACCTACTGCTGAGGCGCTTTTTACAGTTCTGGCTGTGGAGGCCCATACCCCACTCCCGAGCAGGCTCTCCAGTCTCAGGCCCAAGACGAATATGCCTGCGCAGCCACAGTGCAAGGTCGCTAATGAATGGCTGCCTTTGTAGGTGCCCTGATTAAAAATGGCATCCTGCTCTCAGTGCTGAGTGTGGGAAATGTCTCAGTTTTTCTGAGTATCCTTCCCTCAGAGCATCTTTCCAAGCCTCTCCCCCAGTTAACTCAGTTAACTCCAGAGTTTGGGAGAAACAAAGTGCTCTCCCTTGGCCAGGGTGCCTGAGGTTCCCAGTGGAAAGGAAAGCCACAGAGAGGGGTTTTCTGCCTTTCTCATGTACTGGGCTTCGCTCACTGTTATCAGTCACATGCGTCCCTGGGGCTGTTGGCTGGTGTTCTCCTCTCTGGGATCTGGGGTGTCCTTCACAATCTGGTAGATTCCTGTTTTCCTTCCTGAATTAAAACTGGGTTTTAATTGGGTTGATCTTTCTGTACTATTTTGCTATTTCCAGGTGCCCAAGGCACACTGAATGCCTCTAATGTGCCATCTTAGAAATAAAAATCTAAATTTTATTACAGCTAAATATTTTGATAAATCTAACCACTTTTCTACTCATTTGAGAATATTATTAGAGATAATAGTAAAACACATTTCTAATGTGTCTAATTCAGAGTTTTAGCTATTAAATTAACACATTTGTCAGAGAAAAGTATGCAAAACATTAATATTAATAAAAGGGACTGGGTGGCACTATCAATAGTGTTGTCATACTATCATAGGTGATGCCGCATATATAGATATACATGATATATATAGTGTATACAGTATATAGTATATATACATAAATTACATATTATAATTTATATAATATAATTTATGTATATATACTATATACTCTATGTAGTATATAGTATATATTATACATACACTATGTATATTATATAAAGTACATTATATATGATACTATATATATTATATATAGTATATTATGTATATAATATATATTGTATATATTATATAGTATATTATATATGCTATATAGTGTGTATAGTATATAATATACATACTACATATATATATATTTTATATACTATATATTATATATATTTTATATATATATTATACACTCTATAGTGTGTATATATGTATATATGTATATATAATATATATTATATATACACACTACATATATACTATATTAGAATAAATGTGCTTGTGATAATAATTATATTATGTAATATGGAGAAAAGATAGTCAAACAATAGAATTATTATTTGAAACAATAAATGATTAAAAAACAAGTCTTTAATCACAAAATAGTTCAATGAAGTACCAGCCGCACTATCACAATCAACTAGAAAATGCAGGCTGTTAGCCTCTCTGGTATGCTCTGGAAGTGCAGAATTGTGTATACTATATATATATATAATATTATGATATTATATATACACTATATAATATATATACACTATATAGTGCATATACATATATGTGTATATACACTATATATAGTGTATATACACATGTACATACACATGTATATACATATATATACACGTATACACACTATATATAGTGTATATATATTATATACTGTATATATGCTATATATACTATATACTCTATATATTATATACTATATACACTATATAGTGTATATATAATATACTATATACACTATATATGTATATATGATATACTATATAATATATACTATATATTATATACATAATATACTATATATAATATATGTAGTATATATTATATATAATGTACTGTATATGATATTCATTATATAGTATGTATATATTCTATAACATATAATACATAGAATATAATGTAATATATACAATATTTCTGTGTATATACACTATTTCTGCATATATGTTTTATATATACATAGTATATATTATGTATATATAAATATTTTATATTTATATTAACCCAGCATTTTGTTTTCTTGACTGAAAACTTACTATCTTAAATCAGCAGTTTATAATAACAAATGAGATGTTGATCACCACCTGTGGAGGGCTTGCCTGCAGACCTCCACAGGTGATGATATTTAAGGAGAGGAGAATGTATCCTAGGCATGTTGTAATATCTCACCTGGTTAAATATTTATTGATAAATAGAACAACATGCAATAATGACTGATTCTTTTTCTCAATTGTGTCTTACACCAAATATGTTAGCACAGTAACATAATTCACATATTGTACCTGTAAACTCTCCCCCATGAAATTTCTGCTTGTTGATAGTCTTAGAAAAATAAAAATTTAAAGAGACCTTAAACACTAAGAACAGCAGAGAACACTTAGGAATGATTGAGAAGTTAAGGAGACAAGATTCTGATATCACATTGAGTAGCTAGCTCTTCTGTGAGCCTAGTGAGATAAGATAAAATTCAGGTATTTTGACTTATGTTGCCTAATAGACTGCTTCCTATTTCTCATAAGAAAGATAATTTGTTTTATGTTCTGCTAAATGTGAGTCACCTCCCCGGGTCCCCAGAGTGAACCACAGGCTGGAAAGGCTCAGCATGCCCCAGCTTCCCAGGGAGAAGCTGCTCTGGACACGGCCTTCTTTGCCTAATGAGTGGTTCTGGTGGAATCTGAAGGAGAATTAATCCATTTCAAGTAAGAAGAAGCCAGACAGGAGAGGTCACTGGGAGTCGGTTTCAGGAGATAGACCCAGAGGAGGGCTGACACTGACATTAGCCTTCTACCAGGGGCCTGCTTCCTGCCACTCCCCAAAGCATTCTGGAGTGAAGACGGATCCTATCCAATGGGATCAAATCACCCAGGAAAGAATGAGCTGTGAAAGTACACGAAGGAGCCAGAGAATGGCTATGCCTGTCCATTTGCTCTTTTGTTTTCTTAAAGAGGTTTTCTGAAACATTGATTCAATCAAGAGAAATGCTCTTTCATTTTTGGTGTTGGTGTGAAAACCTCACTGCAGCAGTGAAAGTTCAAATTAATTAAAAATTAACATGTTTTCTGCTTGGGTTGCTACAAACACATTACACTCCTTGACTCAAAGCAAATTTTGTTTTGTTTAATTGACTTTGAATTTTCTTAAATGCCTAAGAGTTAATTATATACATAAACTATTTTCTAGATTAATTGGCATAAATACAATGTACTTTGTGTTTGTAATATAGTATACACAATTCTGCACTTCCAGAGAATACCAGAGAGGCTAACAGCCTGCATTTTCTAGTTGATTGTGATAGTGTGGCTGGTACTTCATTGAACTCTTTTGTGATTAAAGACTTGTTTTTTAATCCTTCATTTATTGTTTCAAATAGTAATCCTATTGTTTGACTATCTTTTCTCCATATTACATAATATAATTTTTATTACTATCTTTTCTCCATATTACATAATATAATTATTACAAGCACATTTATTCTAAGCATCTATGTTACTTCTGAATAGACTTCCCTTAGACAAGCAATTGTGTTAGGTTTGAAGAATTCCCAAGATCGTAAAGCCCCTTAGAAAATGTGCTGATGACAGTAAGTGAATTTGCAGAATTGTTAACATTTTACTCTATTACTAATTGAAATGCACATACAGAGTTTCTGATCAAGTCCATTGTTATTAGAACAGGCACTAGCATTTCAATGTTTTAAAAAACTTCTCTGAATTAATAATTAAGTGGTCATTGATATTGTGCGTATCACTATTCTGTATAATATATAATAAAATGTGGTATATGTATATCTTACTATAATTTTGTCTTTACATATCTGTTCCCTTTGCTGATTTGATGTCTCTGGATAAGCACTGAGTCTCATTCATCTTCAAATTCCCCAATAATCCCAGTTCTTGGCACATGTAGAAACCCAGTATTTTTCTTTTCTTGACTGAAGACTTACTATCTTAAATCAGCAGTTTATAACAACAAATGAGACGCTGATCACCACCTGCGGAGGTCTTGCCTGCAGATCTTGATTCAATGACAGATGAATGAATGCACTCTCACACCTGATTCAGTGATTCAAGTGGGCTAGAGATGGTCGTCAGCAGCTTTCAGAGGGTGAAATGCAGCCAATCGACCTAGACCCCCTGTACATCCACACATTTATTCAGTAAAGATTTCATAACAGGTTTTATGTCAACACGCTTGTGGATAATTAACATTGTTATAAGAGTGGTTTTTATGAATGATAAAAGCTTTAGTTTCCCAGGCCCAGAGTAAACACTATTAATGGGTAATTCCCCTTTGACCTCCCCCTGAGAGGACTATCCAGCACAAAGTTTACAGGAGTAAACAGTTAAAGTAGAGACAAAGGGATATGGGATAAACAGATTTAAACTGGGAAAGCCTTTTATTGTCCCTGTCCTTTTCCTAAGGGAATGGACCGGCCATCTTAGGCTGTCCCAGTGAAACATTTCAGCCTTCCAAAAGGTTTGAGACTCTAATTTATATTTATCTCTAATATTTCCTTAATATTTTGCCAACCACCCCAAGTGAATCTCAACAAATAAAACCACAAAACATTGTCTGTCACAAGTATACAATTTGCTCAAGTCAGTCTTGATAAAGCTAGTCCAATTCCCCCAAGCAGCATGAAGTACTACAGCCATTATCTCTATTCCAGCAACTTCCAGCCTAAAATGTAACATCTATGAGTAACAGGAGGGTAGGAACCTTGTTTTATTCAGGTCTATGACTCTGGAGAGGAAGCATGATTGGTATCAAGTTAACATTTAGAAAGTAAATCAACTGATGAATGAGCAACACTTGAATTTGCTGTGATGATAAGAATGTCCATCTAACAAAAGAAATGAATATTCTGGCCCAGAAGAGGAAAGGTATGAAACATTTCTTTAAGTACCCATTGCCCAAACATAAACACTATTTTTAGTTTTCCACACTGAGGAAATTAATTGGTGGTTGGTAAACTACTGCCTTTAACTTGATGCTTTAACTGCAAGAATATTGTTTACCAGGACCACATCTGTATTATATACAGGTTTTGCTGAAATGCAAAATGAGTTAAGTAACATGTCATTAGACTCTACAATGAATTCCTGATCTAGATCATTATATAGATGTAGTACTTTTGTTTAAGTGTGATGTCATCAACATTTTGAAAGTGTCAAATGGAACTTGTTTCCTCTGGTTTCATTTGTTTTTTTTTTATTTTGTTTTTGAGATGGAGTCTCACTTTGTTGCCCAGGCTGGAGTATAGTGGTGCCATCTCAGCTCACTGCAACCTCTGCCTCCTGGATTCAAGCAATTCTCTTGCCTCAACCTCCCAAGTACTGGGATTACAGGTGTGAGCCACCACACTTGAATAATTTTTGTATTTTTAGTAGAGACAGGGTTTCACCATGTTGCCCAGGCTAGTCTCGAACTCCTGTCCTCAAGTGATCCGCCTGCCTCCTCCTCCCAAAGCGCTAGGATTATAGGCATGAGCCACCATGCCTGGCCTTTTTTCCTCTTTAGCTAAAATGTGTCATAGATTCCAATTAGTGGTGATTTCAGTTTCTGCAGGAAGAGATTTCCTTTCCGAAAATGAAACTTAGTGGGAAGTGAGAAGGACATTTGGAACAGTTGCGTTAGCAAATCAGCTGATCGGGGTTCCAGACCCGAATAATCAGAGCACAGCACAGCACATGAGGCTGCACTGTACTAGAGGGTGTTGTACCTCGGACTCTGTCTCTTCCAGATTTCTTCTTTCTCTGCTGAACATATAGAGTTCCTGTTTTGGAGCAGTGTTTGTCGTAGGACCATTCTTCTGGGAGATGAGATATAAAATAGTATGAGGTTAGAGCAAAAGTAATTGCAGTTTCTTGTCATTACTTTTAATTACTTTTGCACCAACCAATAGTAATAAAAGAAAATATCCACCTTATTCTTAAATAAAACGTTTTAGGATCACCTGTTAATACCGAAGGGGAAAAGGGACCAAGGGAGGGGCACTTTCAACTGTATGTGATAATGAAGACATGAAGACTGATTTTTCACTTTATTAGTTCATTTGTGTAACTTAATTTCTAACCCCCACTTTGTTTTTAATTCCCTAACAAATCAGAAGTAAATGTCTAATGACATAAATCTTGCTAATTTAGAGTTTCTATTTTCATAAAAGTTGAGATTTGTTAACTATTTGAAGTATTTGATACCTTAAATATAGGTCTTGATGTTAAGTCATTAAAAGCAGAGAATTGAGCAGAAAGATGCTATCAGAGCAATTACTAAAAAATAACGTCCAAAGAGTCTACAATATCATAATTCCATTTCAATTTATTACAAAGCAAATATATACTTTTGTATGTTTGAAAATTGAAGATAAATTTGTCAGAGATGATATAGCTGAGTTTAATCATAATTTCCTTGTAATTCTTTTATTAATATTTTAATGGGTATCATTGGTTTGGACAGCTATAGAGTTATTTTCTAAATAGAAACAATACTGCAAAATGGCAGTAGTAATGGTATATGAGTAACCCAGTTTTTGCTAGTTCAGAATATTGCTTCATTTTCTAACTGTATGAGAAAAATATAACAGAATGCTAATTATTTCTCTGAGTCAACAAACATATTAAACCCAGCATAGTCATGCCTGCTGGTCTTGAAGTTTCTGTTTCCATCTTTTGTAAATCTGTTTCCATCTTTTGTAAAACAGATTTTAAATATTTTATATTGATTCAGTATTTTTCTGTGTAACTGATTGCTTCACAATTTTCTTGTGTAACTTGCTTGGATTTCTCATGCTGACATCTCTAAATTAGAATATGGCAACCGGAGCTGAAGCACATCAATGCAGCCTTTATAGATAATTAGTTTTCAGGACTTTTTACTTTCCATTAATTTTCGAATGTAAATATATGATGGCAATTAGACAATATGATTGGGTCTTTTCTGGAAATTTTCTTTAATATAAAAGTGATTGTGACTTGAAAGCACAATTCATGGCCAGGGACCACTTATTTGGAGAGTTGTTCCATTATTTGAACTTTATTATTTCATGAATAGTTTTTTTTTATTCCTTCTTTACTTTCACAATTTTTACATTGCTGCCAGAAGTCTTCTCGGCATTTCCTTTGAATTCTGTCTTCAGTGCATCTCTCACTGCTGAATAGCTTTTTTTTTTTCAACTGAAAATATATAGCATATAAGTAATCACAACAATGGTTCTGAAAAACATCTTCGACTAGAAATTATTTTAAAAACAGGAGCCAAATCCCATGCAATAGAACAGTAGGTATCAAAATGGAACCCACATTTCTATTCTGTTTTTTCATGACTTATTAGGATCAATTATAGTTAACTAGGCATTTTTACTCAACCTTTAAAAACTATAATTAATATTTAGCAAAAAAGAAAATTTGGGTTATTTAGTTTTATTTACTTTATGAATCTATTCTGAAATAACCAGATCCAATATCCTATTACTGGTGTCATTTAGTTGCATACATTGTTTTGGATAAGATTACCTTAGCAGGTACAGCCTATATTTGAATATGTTTTTGTGGTTGAAAAAAAATCTCCCTGAAATTTCCTTTTAAAGATTATCTATATGTTATGTATATAGTATACCGGTTTTACTCATTTTGAGTTCTTCGCTAAAATCTCAACTTTAATGAATCTTTGAAGCTGGAGGTACTGATGTTTCTAATTAGCATGACGGAAAGGTTTTCAGCTCCCTTCCCCCAGGCTATCCTGAAACCCCCGCTTCTGAGCTGTATACAAGGAATGTGTGTCTTTGTGCCTGAGGGTAGACATGCCATTTTTTCAAGGTTAAATTTGCTGTTTGCCTAATTATCTTATCAGTAAAGGCAATCAGACTAAGTAAGGGGAGTATTTAAATTTCTGTTGGTCACTATTTTATTATCTCTCCTTTCCTTCCCTCCTCCCCATTTCTCTTCCTTCTAGAGAGCATCTCTGATCAATATTTGTATGTTTGTTTCTTATACTAAACTTTCTTCACTAAATAACCTTTCCTGATGCATCCTTCATGGAGTATTTGTTTCTTTTGATTTTGGCAAAAAAAAAAAAAGGGGGGGGGTGATTGGCTTTTATGACATAAATTTTTATCTTATTTTGCCAACCTTTGACCAAAGGAAAAGAGTGGAGCTGATGTTCACTGTGGACTTATCAACCAGCTACGTATGGCACTTTCACATATACTGGGAATCTATCAGGTAAAAATGTAACCAACTAGGTATACATGTGGAAACTTTGAAATACATATGAAATCTTTCAGGTGTATATAAAACCTTCTGTACACCCAATATTAATTTAAATTTTATGAGAATCCACCAGGAATTTTAAGGCATAATCTTTACCCATAAGCAAGTTGATAACATTTATCTTTTATGTTAAATAGGAGCTTTTAAATATTTAAATGTATGAATAAGTGAAATGGCGAGAAGAGAACGTATTGGTCAGGGTTCTCCAGAGAAACAGAGCCGATAGCCAAGAGCATATAAATATATACAGAGACAGAGATGTATTTTTTTTTTTTTTGAGACATAGCCTCGCTCTGTCACCCAGAAATATATACAGAGACAGAGATGGATTTTTTTTTTGAGACATAGCCTCGCTCTGTCACCCAGGCTTGAGTGCAGTGGCGTGATCACAGCTCACTGCAGCCCCGACCTCCTGAGCCCAAGTGATCTTCCCACCTTAGCCTCCCAGGTAGCAGGGACCACAGTTGCAGGCCACTGCGCCCAGCTAATTTTTGTGTTTCTTGTAGAGACTGGGAAATTAAAATTTCGTTTTAGTCCTGCTAAGCTGAAAGAGGTTGCTTGATACATCTGTGGGTTACATTCAGTGTGATGTTGTTCACACAGTACCCCATGAGCATGATGTTGTTCACACAGTACCCCATGAGCATGATGCTGCTCACACAGTACCCCGTGAGTATGATGCTGCTCACAGAGTACCCACGAGCACGATGCTGTTCACAAAGTACCCTGTGAGCACCATGCTGTTCACACAGTGAGCACGATGCTGTTCACACAGTACCCATGAGCACCATGCTGTTCACACAGTACCCCATTAACATGATGCTGCCCACACAGTACCAGTGAGCACGATGGTGCTCACACAGTACCCACGAGCATGAT